>JABUQX010030562.1:0-15049 GCA_015478945.1 Trachelipus rathkii
ATTGTTTTGTTTTTTTGTTTTTTTTATATATACAAAAATTGTAACTAAACACATTTACCAGGGTTGTGGAGATCATTAAAAATTTGGCAGTTCCCACTAAATCCACCTTTTGATAATTAAATTATTGACTCTAGCTACACTCTTTGAAATATTGGACTCTCCCTATTTAATTGCTGGCAATCTGTTTTCTAATATTACCAAACTTCTGCTCTATTAATTATGAAATCCTCAATTGATTATGAAGTATAATAAAAAAGAATGATTGATACAAAGATTTTTATTTTCACTTAGTAAGAAATATAAAACTTTTTATGGTAAAATGCTTTTTAGCTGCCACCCCAATTCAATAAAAAACTTTGCAACTCATCTTTGTACCACTAGTATTTTAATTTAAATAGGCCCCTAACTAAACAATTATTACTCTACTAAAAGGATTAAAAGAAACAGTCTCAAACTTCTCCAAAGATCTTTCTATTGTATTAATTAAAAGTGAGCTGAAAAACCAGAGAACAAATTCATTTTGGGTGGAGTCATCAAAAAATTTTCACTATAAAATAAATCAGTTTGAGTAAGTATATAAAATTAGAACTTAAAATATATAAGGTGTACTGGATCTGGCTAGTTCTGGTCAGATCCTACTGGAACATTTTTTTAGGATTAATTTAAATTATATTTCATTCTTGACAATGGACCCATTGCTTATAAGTTATATATTGTATAGGGTGCGCCATATCTTTTTTGAAATAAGAGTTGATTTAACAACTGGGCAAAAACAGTCACAGATATATTCAATATCTATATATACAACATTATAAAATAAACAAAAAAAAATACATGATTAATAAATAAATTCCCTGGATTTCTACCACTCTATCATCACTTGCCTAATGTAAATAAAAATATGAAACCATTATGAAGATCAAGCCTCTCCAAGATGGCACATTCAGTGGAAATTTCCTACTGAGATCTACATACGCTATTCATTAACTACAATTAAATTGCTCTTACTAGCATCATTTCCTTTTACCTTCAAAAAGAAAATAGAGAACTGATGAACAATTTGGTGTAACTAAAGAAAAAAATGTATAAACTATAATAATATTTACCAAGAATATTTATATGCTAATTTCAAACACTTCTTCAAATTGTATGAATATATGGTTAACATTGAGAGTAATCAACTTCAAATGTATATACCACATATTCAAATTTTTTTCCCAGAATTGCGGCACAAATGTCAAAAATTTGGCATTTGTAATTTACAATCTGGATAAAATAACAAAGAGGAAAAATCAAAGTTTCAAAATCTGAGTAAAGAATAAGGAATATGAATGTAATAATTTCTGATAATTTCTCTACATTTTTCTGTTTTCTATCAAGCAATTTGGTTTTTAAACTAATTTTTTGTCATTTCTCTAAATATTAATATAAGAAATAAAAAAAAGAGATTAAAGATTCTATTTTGACTTTAAAATTTTGTAAGAAAGGATTGGTGTGGTACATTGTATTCCAAGTATTCATTTTGACATTTTGTACTTTTTCATACAAAAATTGTAACTAAACATATTTACCAGGGTTGTGGAGATTATTCAAAATTTAGCAGTTCTGACTATGAATACACCTTTTGCTAAATAAATGATTGACTCTAGCTACACTCCTTTGAAACATTACTCTCTCATTATTTAACAGCTGGCAATCTGTTTTCTAATATTACCAAACTCCTGCTACATTTACAATTGTGAAATCCTCAACTGATTATGAAGTATAATGAAAAAAATGATCATTACAAAGATTTTCATTTCAATTTCAGTAAAATATAAAAAAAAAAAAAAATTATGGTAACATGTGTTTTTGCTGCAACTCCAATTCACTGCTAAATCTTGCAACTTCTCTCTTTGCAGCACTATTTTAATTTAAATAGGCGCCTAACCAATTATAAGTCCTCTCAAAGGATTAAAAGCAAGAGTCTCAAACTTATCTAAAGATGTCTTTCAATCGTAATAATTAAAAGTGTGGCTAAGGAGCCAGAGCACCATTCGTTTAGGGTGGATTCAGAGAAAAAAATTTTACTATAAAATAAATCAGTTCAGAGAAAAAAGTATATATAATTAGAATTTAAATATAAAGGGTTTACCAAATCTGCATAGTTCCAGTCAGATCCTACAGAAACATTTTTGAGGATTTATTATTAAAGTTACATTTCATCCATGACAATGGCCTCATTCCTTATAAGTTACATATTGTATAGGCTATGCTTTATCTATTTTGAAATATGTGTTGGTTTAACAATTGGGCTAACTGTCACAGACATTCAATATTTATTTATTCAACATTATAAAATAAACATGAAAAAAAATACCTGGCAAAAATAATTTCCACGGATTTCTGCTACCCTTGTATCATCACTTGCCTACTGAGTAATGTACCTTATAATATGAAACCATTATGAAGTTCAGGCCTCTCAAAGATGGCACACTCAGTTGAAGTTTCATACTGAGATCAACATATTTTATTCAATCATTACACTTAAATTTCTCTTATTAGCATCATTTTTTAACCAATAAAAAAATAGAGAACTGGTAAACAATTTGGTATAACTAAAGATAAAATATATACCTATAAACTATATTTTCATTTACCAAAATTTATATGCAAATTTCAAACACTTCTTCAAATTGTATGAATATATGGTTAACACTGAGAGTAATCAATGTCAAGTGAATATACCACATATACAAATTTTTTTTCCCAGCATTGCGGCACAAATGTCTAAGATTTAGCATTTGTAATTTACAAAAAAAAAAAAAAAAAAAAAAAAAAAAAAAAAAAAAAAAAAAAAATGGAAAAATCAAAAAGTTTCAAAATCAGAGCAAAGAGCAATAAAAAGTAACATGAATGCGATTTCTTATAATTTCTCTACATTTTTCTGTTTTCCATCAAGCAATTTGGTTACTAAACTAATTTTTTTTTGTCATTTCTCTCAAGATTTTACGTTAATAAGAATTTCATAATGATTTACTTATTAAAGAATATTAAATTTAAGTATGTAAGATATGTCAAAGAAAGAAGTAGGAAAGGAAGAATGTTTGATTTTTACTTTTACAGTGTTGGGGAAGATATAAAAAATTTGGCAATCCAATTATGAATTCACCCATTGAGAACTAAATGATTGACTCTAGACACTCATTTGAAATATTGGACACCCCCTATTTTACAGCTGGCAAATTGTTTTATTGCCAACTCGAACTCTAGCATACTAATATTACCAAGCTCCTGTTCTATTTAAAAAATAATTTCATGAAATCCTCAATTGATTATGAAGTGTAATAAAAAACGATAATTGTTACAACAAAGTTATTTACTTTTACTTCAATACAAATTAAGACATTTTCTTTGCAGCACTGGTATTTTAATTTAATAAATAGGCCCTTAACTAACCAATTATAACTCCTCTCAAAGGATTGAAAGAAACAGTCTCAAACTTCTCTAAAGATGTCTTTCTACTGTATTAATTAAAAACACAGCTAAGGAGAAACTGGGGTAAAATTGTTTTATGAGGAGTCAAAGCAAAAAAATTTTGCTATAAAATAAATAGTTTAAGAGAATGAAGAAGCATATATAATAAGAACTTAAAATATAAAAGGTGTATTGAATCTGTTCAGTTTCAGTCAGACACTACTGGAACATTTTATAAAGACTTATTATTTAAGACATTTCATTTGACACTGGACTAATCCCTTATAAGTCATATATTGCATAGGCTATGCTATATCTATTTTGAAAAACAAGCTGGTTTAACATTAGGCTAACACTGTCCCATATATTCAACATTATAAAATAAACATGAAAAACAATACCTGACTAATAATAATTTTCTCTGGATTTCTACTACCCTTGTATCATAGCTTGCTGAATATATAAAAAAATATGAAACCATTATGAAGATCAAACCTCTCCAAGATGGCACATTCAGTGGAAATTTCCTACTGAGATCTACATACAATATTCATTAACTACAATTAAATTTCTCTTACTAGCATCATTTTCTTTTAACTTCAATAAGAAAATAAAGAACTGGTCAACAATTTGATATAGAAAAAAATATAGATAAAGAAAAAATGTATAAACTATATTACCATTTACCAAGAAGATTCATATGCTAATTTCAAATTGTATGAATATATGGTTAACATTGAGAGTAATCAACTTCAAATGTATATATATATATACCACATACACAAATTTTTTTCCCAGAATTGCGGCACAAATGTAAGATTTAGCATTTGTAATTTACAATCTGGATAAAATAACAGAGGAAAAATCAAAGTTTCAAAATCAGAGTAAAAAAAAATAAAGTAAGTAATACGAATGTAATAATTTCTGATAATTTCTCTACGTTTTTGTTTTCTATCAAGCAATTTGGTTTTTAAACTAATTTTTTTTATCATTTCTCTAAATACTAAAATAAGAGATTAAAGATTCCATTCTGATTTTAAAATTTTGTAGGAAATGATTGGCGCAGTAAATTTGCATTCCAAGTATTCATTTTGACATTGTTTTGTTTTTTTGTTTTTTTTATATATACAAAAATTGTAACTAAACACATTTACCAGGGTTGTGGAGATCATTAAAAATTTGGCAGTTCCCACTAAATCCACCTTTTGATAATTAAATTATTGACTCTAGCTACACTCTTTGAAATATTGGACTCTCCCTATTTAATTGCTGGCAATCTGTTTTCTAATATTACCAAACTTCTGCTCTATTAATTATGAAATCCTCAATTGATTATGAAGTATAATAAAAAAGAATGATTGATACAAAGATTTTTATTTTCACTTAGTAAGAAATATAAAACTTTTTATGGTAAAATGCTTTTTAGCTGCCACCCCAATTCAATAAAAAACTTTGCAACTCATCTTTGTACCACTAGTATTTTAATTTAAATAGGCCCCTAACTAAACAATTATTACTCTACTAAAAGGATTAAAAGAAACAGTCTCAAACTTACAATTATTACTCTACTAAAAGGATTAAAAGAAACAGTCTCAAACTTCTCCAAAGATCTTTCTATTGTATTAATTAAAAGTGAGCTGAAAAACCAGAGAACAAATTCATTTTGGGTGGAGTCATCAAAAAATTTTCACTATAAAATAAATCAGTTTGAGTAAGTATATAAAATTAGAACTTAAAATATATAAGGTGTACTGGATCTGGCTAGTTCTGGTCAGATCCTACTGGAACATTTTTTTAGGATTAATTTAAATTATATTTCATTCTTGACAATGGACCCATTGCTTATAAGTTATATATTGTATAGGGTGCGCCATATCTTTTTTGAAATAAGAGTTGATTTAACAACTGGGCAAAAACAGTCACAGATATATTCAATATCTATATATACAACATTATAAAATAAACAAAAAAAAATACATGATTAATAAATAAATTCCCTGGATTTCTACCACTCTATCATCACTTGCCTAATGTAAATAAAAATATGAAACCATTATGAAGATCAAGCCTCTCCAAGATGGCACATTCAGTGGAAATTTCCTACTGAGATCTACATACGCTATTCATTAACTACAATTAAATTGCTCTTACTAGCATCATTTCCTTTTACCTTCAAAAAGAAATTTTTATATGGGAATGACAATGTAATAAAGAAAAAATGTAAATTAACTATAATAAATACCAAAGGAATAATTTATATGCATTTTCAAACAGCTTCTTCAAAAATTGTATATGAATATATGGTTAACATAGAGTAAATCAACTTCAAATGTATATACCACATATTCAATTTTTTTCCCAGAATGCGGCACAAATGTCAAAAATTTGGCATTTGTAATTTACAATTCTGGATAAAATAACAAAGAGGAAAATCAAACAGTTTCAAAAATGCTGAAGTAAAGAATAAGGAATTGAAGTAATAATTTCTGATAATTTCTCTACATTTCTCTGTTTTCTATCAGGGCAATTTGGGTTTTTTTAAAACTAATTTTTTTGTTCAATTTCTCAAAATTATTAATTATAAGAAATAAAAAAAAAGAGCATTAGCAAGTCTATTTTGACTTTAAAATTTGTTAAAAAGATTGTCGTTAAAAGTATTTCCCAGGGTACAATTTTGACATTGTACCTTTTTCATACAAAAAAAATTGTAACAAACATTATTTACCGGTTGTGGGAGACGATTATTCAAAATTTAGCAGTTCTGACTATGAATACACCTTTTGCTAAATTAAATGGATTGGACTCTAGCTACACTCCTTTTGAAACATTACTCTCTTCATTATTAAACAGGGGCTGGGGCAATTCTGTTTCTATATACCAATCCTGCACATTACAATGTGAAATTCCTCACACTGATTATGAAGTTAAAGGCATCGCAGTTATAATGATCTCCTTATAACAGTACCATACTGCACGATATTTACGGGATTACCAGAGACTTTTTCATTTCAAAACTTATCATAAGTAGATAAAAAATATTAAAAAAAAAATAATAACTACAACAGTTATAATTCTCTCACTTCAGTGTAACATAACACATTGGTTTTATTGCTTGCAACTCCATTAAATATATTCTCTAATACTGCTTTATCAATCTTTGAGGCAAAAATTTCCATTGAAGTTCTTCTCCGAAGTGTCTACTTTTTTCCAGCACTATTTTCACATTTTAACACTTTCAAGATACTAGCGCGTCCTCATCCTTTCCTATCCCTAACCCTTATAAGTCCTCTCAAAGGGATTAAAAAAGCAAGAGTCCCTCAAACTATCTAAAGAGTCCCATTTCTTTTAGCGTAACCTCGTCTTCAATAATCCTTATAATACAGTTGTGGCGGCTAAGGGCCAGAGCACCATAGTTCTACTTTCCGGTTTTTAGGAGTAGCATTCTAGTGCACCGACATCACCAAAGTTTTGTCTATAAAAATGTAGACAAATCATGTTCAAGCGAGACACACCGCGCATACATCAACCCTTATATATTTTTATAAACTTGAACTCTTCCAATATTATATTATAGCATTTTACACATAAAATTTCTTGTATATCATAAGTTCCAGTTTATCAAGATATCCTTATATACATGGATAAACCATTTGTTTGAGTATGAATCATTTATGAAATTATTATATAAATTCTTAAGTATTACACATATTTAACTACAAATAATGGGATCTCTACTTAATATTATTCTATTAGTTAACAGTAATAATTTAATTACAAAATATAAAAATTAAATCTTTAGTGAGTTTTTATATTAATTTTCAAATTGAGAAAATTTCCTAGTCAGTTTTTCTGTAATTTTAAAGAGCAACTTTTATATGAAATGATACTTATATAAATTCTAGTCTCAACACTATCTTTCGTACCTATCTCAGTATCTCATTTTATTTATTTTCTGCATAGAATTTTCTTCCATATAAGAAAATAATTATCATTGACATCACAAAAAATACCGGCAAACATAATTTCCACCGGGATTTTCTGCCCTTCTACCCTCTTGTCATCAATTCCACTCTTGTCCTACTGTGTGCAATGCTCTCAATTCTTTTACTTTGAATTGAAATTTACTGAAATCAAGTTTCTATTTGTAGGATAATTAATGTAAGGTTTGTGAACAGTCAGTTGATATTTTATCTCTACCAAAAATATAGTCAGAAATATGTTAAAACTTAATAAATATAGGTAAGAAAAATTCCATTCTAGGCTAAGAAACATCACATAGCTAAATAGTTTGCGCCAATAAAAAATAGAGGGAGAAACATCACAGACAGGGGATTTAATAACAATTTCGATATTCAACATATGGACACAAGTATCATATAAAATATAAACCCTCCTACTTTGTCAAATTCCTAAGACGTATATTATCATTTTACCCCAGAAATGTCTAAATGGCCCTTTACTATTCAAGTAACACAAATAAACACTTTCACGCTATACTGGAGTAGTTCATTGTCTTCGTTCTCCACTCGTCGTCTCAATCTACTTATCTCGTGCTTTAACCTCTCATTTCGAGTCTTCTGTGCTCTAGTACATCTCATCTCAATTTCCATCTCATCATAACTCTCAACCACATCATAAAACTTCTCTTTTCCCCAGAATTTGCCCGGCATACAAATGCTCATACTCTACTAATTTTTTGGCATTGTTAATTTCCTCAACTCTATGTGCTGATAAAGCAGATACTAACTCATACATATAAAAAAAATTGGAATTTACAAAATCAAAAAGTTGTTCTACAATACTTTCAGAGTCACTCTAAGCAATTAACTTTCCCTTAACAAATCACTCTCAGATTATCGGAATTACCATACTTTTCCTTACTTAATTATCCACTATTTTCTCCTTTTCCATCTCAAAGCATTTGGTCTGTTATACCTAATACTCTACATTATCTTTTTTTGTCCTCCACTTTCTTCCAAATTATTAAACATCTCATCATCACACCTATTCTGACTAGCTATAACTACGTTCTATAATGATTTTTCTTTTAACACACCTCTTTTTTTCTTTTACAAATCATAACCGGATTTGTGCCTACAAGTTATCCTTTGCTACTCTTTCTACAGGTTTACTTTGCGGCTCTCATTCTTGTGGTCTCATCCCTTGCTCATTTTCTCTTCTCTTCTCTTATAATCTAACTCTATTCTCTCTCTCTTACTCTTCTCATCTCCTTACTCATCTCTCTCTCTCTCATCTCTCACTCCATACTTTTTACCTCAGTCTTGGTCTTCTTTCTCATCGTCTCTGCTCGTCATCTACTAGAATTTTAAAATAAATACCCCTGGATTTGGCTAAATGATGCTTCCTTGCTATTTCAATTAGCACCAACCAAATTAGAATACACACTCACCAAACAATCTCCTACTTGACCCAAATAACTTACTACTGCTTCAGCCCTTGGAGATAATATTGTCACCCTTAACGATACGGCCGACCAAAGACTTCATTTAAAATAGAAAAAAAATATCTAATTTTCCAACTGGAACTCCCCATTTTTACAGCTGAGCAAATGTTTTTATTGCCAACCTTCGATCGTTTGCTTAAAGAATTACCTGAAAAATATGCCATCCCCAACTAAATATTCCTTATTAACCCTTACAGAGTGATCAGAAATGTCACTTCTCCTTACTCCAAATGACACAAACACATTTACCAAATATTTTAAACAATAACATTTTATCCCATTGCAACGTAATATTATAGCCACCTAATCTCGCTGCAATGATTTTGAGATAAATTACACATTAGATAAGTGTAAATATATAACAATACAATTTTTTTATGTTCTAGGGGATCTTAATTGTTTTACAATCTCGATTAATCAAAGGATTTAGACATTTACTTTTACTGTGTCAATTAAACTCAAATAATAATAAATAAATTTAATATAATGACAAATAATATTATATTCATTTTAATAATGCATAATAATACATAATAATAAAGTGACATAAATCTTACTAGTTGGTTGGTTATTATTTAATATATTTTTTATAAATAATAAATAATATAAATGAATAGATAAATGTATTTAGATAAATAATAAAAAATAATAATAACAAAATAAAATAAAATAAAAAATAATAAATAAATAATAAAATCACAACACTGCACTATCGCACTTGCCCTCCCTTCTCTGAATAATATAGGATTATTATGAATATATGTAATATATAAATATATCTATATCATATAATGATATTTTCTTTACTAATAATATATTTTCTTATATATATACTATTGGAATAGATATGGGGTATCTTTATCCTATAATCATTAATAATTATTATATATAAGTTTTCATGTGTGTGTGTAGTTGAAGGAGTGCGTACAGTGCAGGCTAAGAGGGAGAATGTGTGTAATTTTGGACGGGTTAGGGCCCTATATACTATTATATATAGTAGTAAGTGAATTAATAGATTAAATTTATTTTAATGAGGCCCCTTCATAATATTAGAGAGATAAGATGGTTAACTGTCTAACAAATGATAATATAAAATTAAGTGGAGAAAGTAAAATGACTAATAATAATAATAATTATAATAGGGATATAATGAAGGAGTGAAAATAATTAGTGAAATGAAAATGAATAATAATACATAAATAATAATAAAGAATAATTATATAAAAATAACCAAGGTAAAATTTATAAATAAGGAACCATTAAATACGCGCGGTGCTAAGGTTCCGACGCATTTATTTCGCAGCGCGCAGAGAATCGAATAACGAAACATTCTGGGTATACCACCACAGTCGAGGTGATGTGTTTCATAGATGATAGAAGCTTACGAACTACCAAGGATTAATTTAATAACTTAGAAATAAAAAGTTCATAGACATTTTATGGCAAGCTTTCGCTACTTGTTTTTGGTTGTTTCATCTCTCCTCCACTCTCTACCTCCTCGTCGTACTCACATTTTATTCTCATACGGGATCCTCTCTCTCTCTCTTCTCTATCTTCTCTCTCTCTATCATTCTTCTTCTTCTCATCTTCTCTCATCTGATTTTTCGAACGTAAAATTAAATAAAGAGATATGATATTTGAGTGAAAAGAGGTTCCTCAAATAAGTTGGAAAGGTCGCAACAGTTTTACAACATGGTACATTTTTCCAAAATATATCGGTGTTCAACAAGTCCAGAGGCAACGAACCTTTTTTTTTTATATAAGTTTTACATATATATATTTAATTTGCAAGGAAATTGAGAACACAAAAAAGGCAATTTATTTTTCACAAATAATAATCATTAATTTTATTATATCAGCGCGACCTTTTGATCGGTGGGACACTTGCTAAAGTATTGAAAAGAAACAGCTCTCAATAATAGACAACGTGTGGGAGTAAACTGATTATTATAATATAGCTCGTGCTTGACTTCTCAGTTATAAATCCCTATTTAAGATCATATGTCAACAATCTGGTCGACCCAAGCATGAGCCATTAATAATGACTTTCAATCAGTTTTATCGCAAGAAAAAATTTTCTAAATTGTTTCAAAATATGTGTTTCAAACAGGAATGGAATGCTTTTAGAGAAAAAATAAACACGTATTATAAAACAACAACGTCCTTCAGATAAAACACGCTGAGGATATGATAAAAACCAAAGACTTTCAATCTGTTATTTCACAATATTAATTAACGTTACAAATAATTGCAAAGTCGGAGCTAGAGCAAAAAACTCTTTACTATAGGAAAAAATATTTTGAAAACTAATAGGACCCAATCCGCTTAAATACAACTAATCATAACGTCAACAAACCCAGGACAATCTATAAGGAATTTTCCAACGGCTATTAAATTTTATATTTAGATTTTAATGTTCATTTTATCACCATTCTCGATGGAAATCATATTTTAGGTACAAGGTAACCGATAAATTCGGATTAAGCTACCAGAAGGACACACTTTATGCGATTTAATACTTGCAGGGTCACAAGTACGAAATTTTAAATTTAAAGTAATAAGAACACAGTCACAATTATTAATATGTAATCAGTGGGCTGACAGTCACCAATAATTAAATAGGAATCAGCAGAAGCACAGTCTTTAATTTCAATAAGAACCAAAGGGGCCTATAAGGTGCATAATTAATCAAACTACCAGGGAACAGCCGATAATTAATAAGAGCAACCAGTGGCCCAAACACAGAACACAATAAGTAAACCGCGTGCACAGCGCTATAACTCTCCAAGCTCAACGGCTTTGAAATAGAAAGTTCCAGGGGGGTTGCGGACGAACACCAAAAAATTCATATAGTTACTCACACCATAAATTATCCTACGTGTGTTGAAGAGAGAGGAATGAAAAAATAATGTACGGGGAAGATGGATTAGTTAAAACTTAAAACAAATGCATTCCTATTTGTGCAAGCTTTATATTCCACAATAGGAAAAATAACTTCATAAATTAACATTAGAATACCGCATCATTAATCTATTTTATATTATTCTTAGATTACATATTTATTTAATACAACCTACAGTAGTTCCTTGCTATGTTTAGTATTGACCCTCATCCATTATTTATAATATACTTGAAATATCTGATCTGGTTTTACTCACACAGCTTTTCTCGAAAGTATGTAGGCTAGAGCTTATAGCTTTCTATCATATTCTTTTTCTTTCGCGTTATAAGTATAAGATAGTAGGGCGAATACTAAACAGAATATTACTCCGATTGTATGCCTTTCGGAGTAATATAATAACGACAAGGTTGGCGCCTCCTGACGAGCAAGGTCTTTTTCTTAAACTGTTGGTCCATACTCTCCTCTCTTACTCTATTTAACAGAGATCTATTGACGAGGAACGACGATTCACAACGAGAGTAATGGAGGCATAATGTTGTGCGTGTCTCTCTAATATGCATAATAATTAATTAATAAGCTCGAAACCATAATAATCATAAGCAATAACGACAGGACAGAAACCAACAAAGTATGCTGATGGCAGTGAAATTCATTCCAAAATTTTTATCAGAGCAGCAAAAGCAACACCGACTTGAAGTGTCCCAAGACCTGATAAATCGGGTCCAAAGTGACCCAGATTTGTTAAATAAGGTAATTACAGACGACGAATCGTGAGTTTATGGGTATGACCCAGAAAAAAAGCACAATCATCGCAATAGAAGTTTCCAAATTCACCACTACCGAAAAAGCTTGATAAAGGCTGTGGAATGTGAAGACAATGTTGATGGTTTATTTCGATTCTAGAGGGCAGACGGTCAACCAGGAATACTATAAAAGTGTCCTTCAGCGTCTGCACGAAAATGTGAGGAAGTAAAGGCATGCACTCTGACGAGACAAATATAGGATCTTGCACCACGGCAACGCACCAGCTCATATGGCCTTCTCGATCACGAAATTTTTTACCAAATTCCAAATACATGTGCTTCCTCAATCACCCTATTCCCCTGATATAGCTCCTGTCAACTTCTACCTGTTTCCAAAATTGATAATTTCGCTGAAAGAGAAACGATTTGACTCAATTAAAGACATCCAGACAATCCACCGAGACACGACAACACGTCTTCACTCACCAGAATGCAACTCGTTACTGAGGAAAAGTACCACCCTAGTCTTTTCAGTACGTTTCAAGAACAAGACAAGCTTCCAGTATGAGTTTAGACTATTTTATATTTGTTAATAACTTTAATATAAAATATAAGTATGTGAATGATGAACCGAATTTATGAAAAGGTCATATTTATTTTAAAATAGAACTCTTCTATGAACTGGATTTAGATTATATAATATTGTTTAATAAATGCTTGCAGAGAAATTTCTACGATCTCGAAATTTAAACCAAAAGAATTTTAAGAGTTCGGGAGTGTCACAAGAAGTAAAAGTTATCCCAGCAGAGGAGCTGGAAGGTATTGGTGTAGGCATATACCAAAATGTGAGAATATATATATATATATATATATTATTATATATATATATATATTATTATTATACTAATATAGTATATATATATATACCTATGATATATATATTTATAGATAGATATATAGTATGATATATATTACTATAATAGCTATTGTATACTATAATCATATATATACTATATTAATATATACTATATAGTATATATATACATATTATTATATATATATAGTATAATTTATATATATATACTATATATATATATTTATATATAGTGTATAGTATATATATAAAAATATAGAATATATATATATATATATATATATATATATATATATATATATATATATTATAATATATATATGATATGTATACTATATATAGTACTAATATAATAATATATATATATATAGTATATAATATAGTATATATATATAGTATATATATAGTAGTATATAATATTACTACTAGATATATGTGTAATTAACCAGTATTATAATAAAACAATCAGCACGACCACTGGGTTAATTACAATTTACATATACAAACAGTGCTAAAGCTACCGTACTGACTTTATCCAAACTTATATATCTTGAGTGTAGATTAATACATATATATCATCATACTATTATATATATATATATATATACTAATATATATATATATATATCTTTCCCAAATATGTCTACTATATTCGTCTATTTCATTTAGTGTCTAAATCACTCTAATCTTGAGCGACTCTTCAGTTAATAGGTTTTTATTAAAATATATATATATATATATATACTATAATATATATATAAGATATATAGGATATATATATATATATATATATACGTATATATATATTTATATATAGTATATATTCTATATGTAGATATAAATACATTCTGTTTTAAATATACTACTGTTTTTATAATTAGTATATGTATTCCACAATATATCTTTCCCAAATATGTCTCTATTTCGTCTATTTCATTTAGTGTGTGTGTGTGTGGTGTACGAGACCTTGCTAAACTAAAATAGAATTATAGAAAAAATAAAAAATGATTATGAGTGATCTGTAGTATTATACTGCTGTTAAGTGTTTAAGTCCTTTGCCTCGTAGAGCTTTGCCCTTTCGGTGCATTGTATATTGCAGACGAGAATGATTTCTTGTGTTGACACTTACTTATCATTTTATAATAATCAGGTGGATTGTACTAGAAAAGAATAACATTTTGATATTTTGCAAAGCTCAGTACTTGATCATTGTGACTTTCATAGTGATGACTTATTTTTTGTTTTTCTATTGGTCTTGATAAAGTTAGCTATTTTATGTAGTTCACTTCACTAAGTCCCTCTTTGCATCAAGGCTTAACAATGCAACTCCCGTTGCAGGAACTTTCGGAATTTTTTTTTTCATTATTTAAATTAACTTGTGTCTTACAAAAATTGTTAATTTTCAATTTTTCATATCTTGAATAGGTGATTTTTCAGTAAAAAGAGCTTCATATTTGTCGACCTCATCGTATTTCGACTTTTTATAAGAACGTAGGAACGTTTTTGATCTCAAATCAGATAAAAGATAATCGGCCATTTCTGAAATGATTTAACCACTTTAATTTGCATAATTCTCATTGCTTTGTTCAAAAAGCAATTCTAAATTTCCC
>JABUQX010030563.1:5000-7500 GCA_015478945.1 Trachelipus rathkii
ATATATATATATATATATATATATATATATATATATATATAAATATATATATAGTATAATATATTTCAAAGATGCCACCACTCAGGGCAGGGCCTTTTTCAAAGAGGTTCAAAAATAAAAATAAAAGCAAACGAAAGTAAAATCCACCCAGCTCCTTTCTACGCAATTCCTCAGGTGGGCGGCAGACGTGGGACTTAAAAAGAGGAAGGATTGAATACTGCAGGGAAAAATAGATGAAGGCAAGGAGCTCACAAAACAGATGCGGGGGGAAAGAGAGGAACAAAACGAGTATTCATTAGTATTCTAAGTATTCAAAAATATTCATGTTGAGAGTAATGCACATGTTGTGTTACGAGTGGTCTACTCAGTAGTGAATACGATAAGGTCAATTCTCTCGAAGCACTGTCCGTTGTAATAAACCGTTGAAAATAGATTAGGGCCGCCAATGTTCGCCGTGGCAAAGGAAAGAGGTTAAGGGAGTCAGAAAGTATTTGACAGTTTATAAGTCTCTTATCCTTAGCCTCAACCCTGTCCAATAGGAAGGTGGAACTGGATCCACCCTAAATGTGAGAAAGTATTCCATACAGGAGCGAATAGACATTTATTATTGAGTAATTAAGCGGAGAAAAAACATTCACGCGCAATCTGAAGTGTCTGAACATAGTTCCAGCTTTCTTTGAGGTCATTTTTAGATATGATGTGATATGAGGTCTCAAGACAATTCAGCTTTTTTATGTTCAATCAAGAATGTTTTTATGGTTGTTTTCCAGGTGAGACTTTAGAGCACTCAAGGGGGATGGAAAGTTTGGGAGGCGTTTTAGGGAGAGGGAAGATATGAAGAAGTTGAGTTTTTTAAGAGTTGAATTTCACAGTTGCGGGTTCCCCACTGAGAATCCTAACCAGATCGGCTAGAATTCAATCGGAAGCATGTCAGACGAGAGGACAACTCTAGATACAAAGGAAGGTAGCCCATTTGAAATGAGTGGAGGGATGGAGAGTAGAGTCATCGGATAAGAGTGAACAGAGTTAGAATAGCGAAGAAGAATCGTTGGATGAAAGTAAGGAATAAAGTTGGAGATAAAACAGAACCCTGAAGAATACCACTATTTAAAAGGAGGAAGAGGTTGCTCCATCAGCAAGAGCTGATATAATATATATAATATATATATATATATATATATATATATATATATGTATATCTATTATTATATATATATATATATATATATATATTATATATATTAATCTATATATATATATATATATATTATATATATAATAATAATATATAATATATTATATAATATGACGGCAGCATCCCGAAGAGCCAGCATGTACTAGAACTATAATCTCAGGAAATAATACTTTTTTTGATTTCAGGGCAAGCAATTTCAATGCGATGAAACTAAAAAATTATTTATTTCTAATATTTATTATACACTTAAATATTAGTATAATCTTAGATCTGGCAAGGGTACGCTGTGATTGGACCTTGAATCCCTGCACTAGTTCACGAGAGCAAGAGTTACCAAATAATATTTTTTTTTTTACGCTTTGGAGAAAACAATGTTATTTTTTTTTTTTATATCTTTCTTGAGGGGGTTAGAGCCTGCGGAGGAACAGAGGGAACTTCGGTTCCCCCGGGTCACCCCGGTAGGCGGAAACCCCGACTCTGTCCATCTTTTAGTTTTACCGTGGGATATTCTTTAGTTAAAAAAAAAAACTTCAACATTGGCCACTTTGCGCGCTTATCTGGTCTTCGGAGCTTCTTCGTACTTCTCAACCAAACTAATGCTTATATCAGCTTTCCAACAATTTTAACAATTTTAAGTTTTTCCAAAAGCGTTTTTTTATTTATTTTTTTAAAAAAACAATGATAAAAATGTCTCCTATTAATAAAGTTTTTTATTTTCTTGTAAGCTGTTATAGTTTTTAGTTAATCTGCCTTTTCGGATGCTTGACGGTATATATACTATATATATATATATATATATTATAATATTATAATATATATATATATATATATAAATATAATATATATAATTACAAATTAACGTAGAAAAATCTTAAGGGTTTCGTCTAAAAACATCTCATTCCTACAAGCCATTAATTATTATATTTTTAAAACTACTTTCTTAAACCAAATTCCTTTTAATAACATTTTTACTGTAGTTTCTTATTCATTTTTTCCATTTCTTTTTAGGTTATCTCTATCCGTAATAAAATAATGTAAAAATTATTCATCTCTAAGCGTTATTTGGCAACTCTCAGAAGAAAAGTTGCGACTTTGTTTTAATAATTGCAACGTGCCTCGAATCTAAAAAGGATTTGGATATTTAAGGATTGGCAGTCTTAGGATTTCTTTCAATATATATATATATACTAATTATACTATAATATATATATATATATATAATTATATATATATTATAATATATATATATATATATATATATTATGGTGAGGTGCATAATAAAGAACATTGAAGACTCAGTAGTGC
>JABUQX010030563.1:12500-28818 GCA_015478945.1 Trachelipus rathkii
ATCGTCGTCCATGACGATGTGACATCAGCATACTATTAAAAGTGTAGCTATTTCCTAAATTTAAACAGCTGGGATTATCGTATTCTACTAGAACTCAAGAAATATAAAAATCGAAACCTCAACCGCATCATGAGGCACCACTTACTTAAATATAAATAATAGATCAAGGAAATATATATATATAAATCTATGAGTATACAAGATAAAGTAATTATAATATTTTCATTAGTAAAAATATTGTTATCTACTTATATATATATATATATATATATATATATATACCGGCTGGAGGCTACACTCATTAATAAGATAGTTTAAAAGAAGTTTTTCCATTGCTTTATTTGTAATAAATAAATATATGGTATTATATCTGAACTACACAATAACGTAGTTACCTATATATATTAAAATACTTATATATATAATATATATATATATATATATACTTATATATATAGAAAACAAGATAGATATATATATAATAATATATATAGTATATACGCTATATATATAACATCATCCAAATACGCAGGCTATCACTTGAAAATAAAATAATACAGAAAAAATAAAAGTAACACTATACACTATTACTCTTAAAAATAAATCTAATACTGTATTAGTTATAAAATATATTATTAAATATGAAATAAAAGAAAGCAGAAGTAGCTCATAAGATGCTCAAAGTCGCAGATTTATTTTACTCAGATATAGACTACGGCCATAAAACCAAGTTTTTGAGGGTTCAGCATCCCTATGGGGGTCCAATGGGTACGTAAACCTGGCCAACGATGAGAGAGATATAAATATTGGTTGATCATAAAAAGATTTGGTTACCAAATTTTAAAGGAAATCCCGAATGACTGAATCCTCTAAGACCCTCCATTATGAGGGTAATTACCAGAAAAACTTTTTTGAACCCAGACATCTATGTTTCGGCGATTAATCAAACTTGACCCCCTACTATATATATATATATAATTATATAATATATAGTATTATAATAATTTATATATCATTTCATATAAATCGTTACTTAAAAAATATAAATTAATCAATTTGAGATTTTTATACCGTATTTAACTAATTACGATAAAATTTATATTATATATACATATCTTATTAGCGTATCGTTAGAATTAGTGTTTTGTTTTACTAATTAAATATAAATAACCGAGAATCTCCAAGATAAGCCTTGAGCCAAAGCCTGTACCCACAAAGTTCTCAATGGAGAAGTAGGAAATGTTGAATTTTCAATGAAGGAATCTGATTTTCTTATATAATATAATATATATATATATTAGTATATCATATATATATATATTATAATCATATATATATATATATATACTAATCTACACTGATTACTAGGCATATTCTCAGGTATAATATTTGTTAGTATTATTTATTATGTATTTATGAAGTAGTAAACAGGTAGGTACACTATATATAATACTACTATATATATATATAATATATATATTATAATTAAGTTATTATAATAGTAATAATATAATATTAAATATATATATATAAAATTTTTGTAAATATTGATTAGATATGTTTATTATATAATACTAACGCTTATTTTTTGTATTAGGGAGCTTTCACATAAGTCTTGGCACTGAAACAACTCAACAATTTAACTAAAATATCTACTTTTTTGAGAAAGTATAACATTATGTTATTCTACATTCTTATCTTGTATCTTGTCTGAGTAAGAAATTCCAATAGTCGATATACTAGATATGATATTTTCTTTATTGTTATTAGCGCTATCATCTTATAAAAACTATCATCACTATATACTATTATATAAGCAGTATTATATTCTATTACATATTAAGGTATATATATTAACTATGTAACCTAATTTTTTTTTGCGCACATTGTGAATAATTAATGGTTTGATATATATTTATACTACACAGATATATAAATGACGGCAAGCTATATACTTATTCTTTCTCGCTCCCTGGCCTAGCGCACCTTCAATTGGAAGGGCCACACTTCACCTTCCATAAGCCGGCCCACCGCCCTTGGGCCGGTTCGCACAGGTCGAGAGAGAGTAAGAGATAGAAGAAGATACCGGCAATATATATATTATATATTAATATATATATATTAGTGTATATATAGGATATATATATACTATTATAGTCACTCCTACCCCCTAGAGATATACCGTTAAGTATATATTACCGCTTAATCAGCTATAGTATATAACGTATATATATAATAGTATGATATATTGCTGGCTGTCGCTGCTCGTTCTTTCAATCCATTAATAGTGGAGAACTCTGTCATGGTCATTGTTTATCACCTTATCCTCTCTATAGTATTTTATTACGTTCACCAATCCATTCTTCTGTAGATGACTCCATAGACCCATCTTTGTATATAGCTCAAATTTCAAGTCATATCGATAATGGATTTATGTATTGAATTTTATTGACAAATTTGTGTGGCAACAGGAGTTTTTACGTTAGATTATCAATACTTATAAGAATGCAGCATGTACGCGAGTTAAGCAGATTATAATATATTAATTAAAAACTGTAAATCGACGTTTTAGAGCTCGATCAGTGCTGTATCTTAATTTTTATTTGATGTAAAACGGATGAAAATTAAGTAAATTATGCGAAAATCCAAAATTGTATATAAATTCTACGAGGATTTTTATATATATATTACAAATATTAATATATCTGGAATTACAAACAATTATTTGGTAATTAGTCATTCAAGCGACATACAAATATAGCTCATTTTAATACTATGGCTCAAATTAGCTCAAATAGTACAAATCTCAATTAGCTTTAGCTCAAATAGTTCAAATCTAGCTCAAATCTCAAATAGCTCTAGCTCAAATAACTCAAATCTAGCCCAAATTGTGAAATAGCTCTAGGTATCTAAATAACTCTAAATCTAGCTCAAATCTCAAATAGCTCTAGCTCAAATAGCTCAAATATATCTCAAATCTTTCCTTTACTTTCCTTTTGTTTTTTTTTATTTTTCTTTTATTTTTGTTTTTTTTGTTTATGCTTTATACCCTCTCCTTTGAAAAGGGCCCTGCTGCGTAAGTGGTGGATCGTGTAATGATATTATATATTATATAATCAGGTTGGGTTCAAGTACAAGTACTTGTACTTGTACTTGTACTTAAGCCTTTTGTACTTGGTACTTTTGGAGTAATCCTGTGTCAACTTTGTACCTTGTACTTGCAGTTTCTAAAATCAACTGTACATCTGTAGCTTGTAACTGTACTTGCACGCCCCTTTTGTACTTGGGATATACTTTTATGTTGAACTAATGTACTTTGCAAGTACTTTTTGGCATTTTTAACTTGCCAACACCTTGTCTATATTTTATTTTTATCTTTTCTTTATGTATCTATGATAATTAAATAATATTAATTATATATATAAAAATGTATATTAAATAATTTCACATATTAATGAAGTGTTAAAGGTAAGTGTCATTAATATATATACAACGTAAAAATTACCTAGTCAGGTTACATCCTATATAGCAGCTTAGTAGTAAAATAAATAAGTTTATATATACATAGTGACCGCACTCACCAGGTAGTAATAAACATAAATAACTCATTAAATAATTATTTTATGATTTAAAATTTTATAATAATATATATATATATTATATAAAATAAAAAAACAAAAATTTCATCAACCACCTTTTTTTCCCCCAAGACTGGGGGTAGGTGCGTAACTGTCTGTAGTATTTATACAGGAGAAAAAGTAAGTTCAAGACAGAATAATGACTATTAACGTCGGCATAGAAAGCCCAGCCTTACTTCCACTTTTATACACCAAATATTGTAAAGAACTATAACGCAGACTACCAGAGAAATACAACCGAATTACCGTAGAGAAGCCCACGGGACAACGAAAAATTGGTTCGAGTCGGACTCCCTCACTTTAAGTAGCATACAATCAGAAAAATGTGGGTTCTTACATCCCGCCTGTGCCTGAGAGATGGTCTAACAAAAAACTATTCTCTTCTCACACAGAGGACCCACTCCTAGTATACTCCTTATGATGCACTTTTCTTCTCCGCACCTCTAATGCCAAAACTCACATTTCAACTCCTCCAGACATATCTTAATATGCTTGACTTAAAATACGCACTTTTCTTTGGTCTCCCAGCCAGTCGATTTCCAACACAGTGCCGGTCACCACTATACATCCGCTTACCACGACTATCATCCCATGCCCCTCTTTCACACTGAACCAAACCGTATCTAAACGCATTACCTATTCTATTTTATTATCTCTCAGTTTACTCGACCCTATTTTTCCCGATACGCAATATTACACACTCTTGTAATCGTTTCATTCCCTCATCTTTAGTCAAATTCTTCGTCATAACACTAACACACCCCTAAGATTGTCCATAAAACTCTAATCACATTGTACTTTAGATCTATACTCTTATTACACAGCCATAGTCTATCTCAATATACATGTGAACCACAGATAACCGACTTCCATCACGTCAAAGACACAGCGCGACTCGATATGACATTAATAGTCCCTCTTTACATCCACCCCATACAGAGTCAATAAATATTAGCACACCCTAGCCACTCACGCTTCCCTCGAGCAATTTACACGAACTTAGCGCTATCTAACACTAAAATGAAACTCGCGCTCCATCCGTTTACCACTCTTTTTCTCGACCCCACTTGTAATTCTATAACTTACTTTAATAATCCTAAATATATTTAAACTCAGTCACTTGTTCCAGCTGCTCAGCCATCCTTGGATAACTTCACAACCGATGGACTGTACCTCACTCATAACGCATAACCTAACCTCTTATATACGGTTTTACATTCAAACGCCTATTAACCATTTTAACTACACCCTCCAAATCTTGTCGTACAATATCTCTCTTCTACTACTACCCCTTCAAATATCACTCTCACAATAACCATTAATTAGTATATACACGCGCTGGTTAATAATAAACTTATTTTTTATTCCGGCCTAATAATAAGTACTTTGGTTAATGAATAATGATTAGAAATCCAACTGGACAAACTTTATAGCATTATTATTATATAATATTTTTTATTATATATAGAGAAATTAATATATAATATTCTCTGACAAATTTTCATAAAATAAATTATATAGTACTATAGGGGAGGTATTGAACATATAATAGGAGCACATGGTCGATTCTCTCGGTGGATTGAAAGTTGTAAATATTAAACACCAAGACGTTTATTGGAGGGTATAAGTTTCCGAGGGATTGAGGAGGTCAATATTAAGTACCTTTATATAAGGGGTAAGGGGGAAAAAGGTAACTGTAGTATTACAGGGTAATTAGTTTATTGAGTGTTTGTAGGGAAAAGATAAATGTTGATATTTTGGTTCGTATAATAGAGTGCGTCGAGATATGAGTGAAATAAACTCAATTATGGTGGAAGAATTAGGTGCACTGTTTAGTTAAGTGGTAGAGGATGGGGGATATCAAAAATTGTATCAATGTAATCAAATGAATTGCGGATAATGAGGGATATGGAGAAGAATAAATTGTATTAGGATTTATTGGATTGCCACTAGGATGCGTTAAAAGTAAGGTATTAATAGGTGTATATTCTATTAGCATGGTTGATTAATTTGATTATGGTGTTAAGGTTGGTTTAAGCTTCTGATAATAGAATATCAAAAGTATGTATGACCGATAGTGAAAGCGTGCTGTAAAAATAAATAGTTCCGGAAAGTGATTTTTTAATGATTCAATAGGCGAGGAGGTGAAGGCATTGGAATTGATGGTATGTCTCCTTGGCAATCCAATCTGTCTATGGATGAGGTTATTAGAAAGAGAGAAAAATGAGAGGATATCGGGTTGTAGACAGGGATGATAAGAGCATTAGAATGATGAGAGACTTGGATGAGAGTGGAGGATTGCCCTATCCTTATGATATGAGGAACTTGATCAAGGTGTTGATGTGGCGAATCAGGCATGGAAAGCAGAGTTTGACGAGGACTAGTAGAGAGTAAGTTGTGGCAGCTGTGGTCGATGTGGGTGCTATAGAGATAGTGAGTGTTTATAAAGTTAAAACCGTTTATGAAAAATTAAGATGTACGGTAATATTGGTTGTGAGTGAGGACAACACAATCCTCAGTGTGAAGTTATATAAGATATAGATTGTGAGCAGCTTGAAAAAGTGTTACTGAATATTTATATATAATTTATAGTGTAATATATTAATTGTATTTTAGAATTGAAAAGGAGAGCGGATTGATAGTCATTAGAGTACTGTATTAGTATTGTGAAAATTGTGGATTATGGACACTTAGAGCTTTGGCTGGTGCAGTTAAAATCGTTGGTGGATGTAAAGGGACTAAGTGTTCTCTACGTGCGCATAGGGTCTTACATCGGAGGAGGTATGTATGTTGTACCGGGGTGATGAATGTATAGTAGTGGGACTATGGTCCGGAATAAGAGGTATAGATCTAAAATTACAATGTGTTCAGATGGACAACTCAGGGGCCCTGTTTGGTGAAAAGAAATGATAAAATGAGGAGATTGGGGTATAGAGAGTTGTTTTGGGTGGAGATTGGGGTAAAAATGAGAGAATAATGCAAAGTACGTTGAGATGTTTTTGGTCATGTGGACAAGGATGGATGAAAGGACGGTCGTTCTTAGAATTCGGGGTATGTATCTAGTTTAGGAATAACGCGCTGTGTCCTGGGGACATCGTACATATCTCGTCCGGATGGGAAGACAAGAAGAAAAAGCGTGGTCTAACTGCAGTCAGGAACAGTGCAAACTGAAACCCTGTGTTAGAGAGAATGTGAGTTGTTGCAAGAGGCGAGAAGAAAGGTGCATAACAGGAGTGATGGGTCCTGTGTTCGTGACGCTGAGGTATGGTTGAGGTAGCCCACCTGGGCAAGGATTAAGCCAATCCGCCACATTGACCTGATGTAGATCATAGTTGAGCGGCTCAAGTGCCCTGTCCCGTGACACAGCTAAGCTAGGGGTGGGGTTTTCCGTTTCCCTTACTGTGGCAACGAGTTCTCAACTAAATTGTTTGTCATCAAAGCGTGAGCTGGCCGTAAGGCTGGGCTTTCTTTTTCTACTTACTTCATATTCTTCCTAGCATATCTTTTATTTTGGGTCGTGGCTCAATGCTAAATACTGTGTTACGCACACCTTGCCCCTCGCCAGTCTTGAGTTGGGGAGAATAAGTTGTTATGCCGACTAGGTCAGAATGATGACTGCAGAATCGATACTCGATCTTCGCATGCCTGATGATGAATGATGCACCGGAGTGCTATTGATGACAATGATTGGCAGGACGATGAGTTTGCCAATGATGATATGAGAGGCTACAATACCTAGCTTATATCAAACTTATGGTTTATATTCAAGCCAATGCCCCATTACTCCGACTTAATATATATATTATATATTATATATAATATATATATATATATACGCAGTGTACTCATCCTTGACTATAGCTAGTCACTCACTCACTATTACTATCACTGCTACGCTGCTTCAATACGAATATACTTATTATATTTATATAACTATTATAGCATACTTCCAACTCACTAGAAATATATATATTATACACACTAATTAGTATTGAACGAACTCAGTCAGTAGATAAATATCACGAAAATTATGTGATATATAATAGTCATAAGCTCCTAGAGCGGCTATATATATCTTCACATATAATCCAACTATAGCTTATATCATCACTAATTCACTATACTCAAGAAGTTTTATTATAAATATAATAATGTATATTATTAATGATTGAAACAAAGATTTCAAAAAAAGTAACCTGTACTTGTAACTAATTATGTGACTCTGGATACCAAATATGTACTGTGTACTACTTGTACTGTTATACTCTGAAAAATTCTAGAGTGAACGATATTGCCTTGAGTTACTCTTAGATTCTTGTTACTTGAACAATTCTAGAGTACTTATACTTGTACTTGTACTTGAAAAAAGTAACTTGAACCCCAACCCTGATATATATTAATATATATTTATATATATATATATATATATATATATATATATAATATATATAATATAATAATATATATATATTAATATATATATATATATATAATATATATAATATATATATATATTAATATATATATATATATATATATATATATATATATTATTAAATATATTAATTAATATATATAATATTATATTATATATATATATATTAGTAGATGGACATGACATCCGCATCCAAAATCCGCACTTTTGCGAAAACATAAGCCGCAACCTAAAATTGACCATCCTACATTTAACAGAGTACATGCCGCATCGCATCCGCACAATCCTCCTTTGAAAATGAGGATTAGTGAGTATATAAGTATTGATTTCTACTTTGATTAAATGCATTATATAAAATAAAATATTATTTGGTTATCTTTATCAAGGCATGTAAAGATGGATGAAGAGCCTCTCTAAAAATTTTAGAATTTCGATTAATTCTGTAATATATTATATTATAATATATATATTACTATATATTTATAATATATATATTAATATATATTAAATTATATATAATATATATATATATATATATATATATTATATAATAATATTTAATATATATATATATATATAAATATATATATAATATATATATATAATATAAATATATATATATATATATAATATATTAAATATATATATAATATATAATATATTATATAATATATATTATTATTAATATATAGTTATATATATTAATATATATATAATAATATTATATATAAATATATATATATATTATATATATAATTAATAATCTTGGAAGCCGTATACGTGGAAGCAAGAAATGAAGCGAGGAGAGTGAAGAGGAGATTGGGAGGGGAAGGTGGTTGAGAAGCTAGAAAGGAATGATGGATGATATGAAGGAAAAGCAAGATAGAAGAGTTTTTAATGAATTAGGCAAGAACGTACTAAGGAGCACAAGAGGTAGAGTATTTAATATCCAAAGACAAAAAATGGAGAAATTATTGGTAAGATACGCCCCGGAGGATAAAAAAGAAAATGGTGGATTAGAAGTACTTGATGAGAGTTTGCTTGAATGGTGGAAGTGCAAGTCGGAAGAGATGGGGAGAGAGAAGGAGGAGGAGAAGAAACGGGAGGTGGTGAGGTTGTTTGATCAACGGAGGAAGGAATTTTGAGCAAGAGGCGTTAAAGAAAATGAATAAAGCGGAAAAAATCCTGGATAGAATAGGATAAATATTGTTGATTTATGCTGAAGAAGGAGGGAGAGGGGCTGAAGCCTTGGATGCTGAGATTTTCCCTGAACAGGTGTTGGGTGGAGAGTAAAGTGCCGGAAGGTTGGGAAAGGTCAATAATAGTTCCCATTTATAATTAACAAGGACTTAACACGCAATTGTAAAAACTGAACAGGCAATCACAAACGGAACACATAAGAAAGCATTTAATATGAACTTTTTAGAAAATTATAAAGATTCAAAAAATTATTCAAAAAGTATAACTGAAGAGAAGTTTATGTACGATTCAGATGGGAAAAATTCTTCAGATTTAATGCTTGCAATTAGGTAATGAATAACTACGGAATAGACATGAGGGAATCACAATCAGAAGGCATACTAGTCGCTCTTCTGATAGCTTGAAAAGCATGTCATTTTAGACTGGAGAAAGTTATTGATAGAATACAACGGGAGAGATTATGAAGGTTGGAGGTACAATGTAAAGGATAAAGAAAGTAAATGATAAGTATTATAATTAGTTAAGATAAGTAAAAGGAAATAGCTGAAACAACGATAAATTTTGAACGAAACAGAAAAAAAAATGGAGTACACCCGAGCAGTGTGAGTAGTTGATGCTTTCGCCGATTACTGTGTTTATATGAAACCGAGAGACCGGGGATGAACACAAGGCTATTAATGTTCCGGGTCGTAGAAAGACGAGTTTTAGAAGAGATTGATCGAGAGAAACACAATAATATAAAAAATGTAAAAATAGAATTAGAAGGACGGTGGCTCGCGGAGCTCGCGAAGCGGTATTGGTGAGAGGTTGAAAGGCACAAATGGGCTTGACGCTAGAAAGTGTTTCAGACAGAAACAAGTTAGAGAGTAAAAGCAAAAAATATGAAATCAATGGCATGTAAGTTAACAACAAGACAACTGATATATAAAACTGGTAAAGGCTCACCACGCTATTATATGTAAGGGAAGGAGATGAGGAGTAGATAGAGGAGGTAGACAGAGAGTTAGAGTAGATGTTCTGAAGGTTCTGGATAAAGAAATGACAAATATTATTCAACTAGGAAGCACTAATGGAGAGAAGAGCGCACGAGAGTGTCGCAAAAAGCGAACATTACGAATAGTAGGGACGTATGAGGCGAAGTATGCATGGACTGTAAGAAGCAGTAATTACCCATCTTGAAAGATAGACATTATAAAGAGAGCGACATAGAGAGAGTGAAGAAAGAACAATACTAACGAGGGAGAGATGTGTTGACCGCAGCGGATATCCTTCGTCTGTATCTGGGGCGGAGGACACTTTCTAAAGAAACGAGTGACAGGGAGCAGAGGAGGTAGAATTCCAGAACAGCGGAGATTGAAATGGGTGAGCGCGGAGATGAATGTGTTGAGGGACAGTGATTGCAAAAAGATAAGAAGAGAGCAGAGTGAGAAAACGAGACAATGAGGGAGGCGTGGGTGTGAAACCCATGATCGAATAAAGCGGACGCAGCCAGACTGAGATCTTCTTGACAACTGGAGAGGATGAGGTAGAGAAGAGAGTTGCGAGCGAGAGGTGGAGGTGGAATCAGGAGGGAATCAGGACCGAGGGGAAGAAAACGGAAGTAGTGGAGAGACACAGTAAGAGGATTCATTGAGTGATACAGACCAGAAATGCCTGCAAAAGTCAGAATGTGGAGCTGATGGCGGGAGTGGGAGAATCGGTCGATGACGTATTGAACTAACATCGCCGCACACGCGGACGCGTTGCGTCCCCACTGACCATGCCTCGACAGCCCACTTGACTGCGGAGAGGGGACTGTAAGCTATGCGTAGAGGCCCACGAATATATGAATACGTCATTATTAGAATAATTAATTATATAATATAGTAGGTAGGACTCCCTACTTATGAACTTTTATATACAGATACCCTTATTATATATATATACAAATATTCTTTAATGAGTATAGGTACTATTTAGAGCCCGAATGGGGTAGTAATCTAAATATATAATAGGGGGGGAGAGGAGACTACGAAGTTTCACGTACGCTAACTAACTCGTCGGTCCACACTAGAGGCTACGAAGTAGACACTAGCCGACTCCTGATATCTCTAATTGCGTGTCATGGTCATGTCAATCAATATATATAAATCATTACTATATATGAGCGTGTATTATCGTTATTATAGTTATTTATTAAAATAAACTTATAAAAAAGTTACATTTATATATATTAATATATATACTATATATATATATTATATATATATATATATATATATTATATATATATATTAATATACTATATATATATTAATACTATATATATATATATATATTAATATTAATAGTAATATATATATAATATATAATATATATATATATATATATATATATATATATTAAATTAAATTTTTAATTCAAACTTCAATGAGTAAAAACATCCGCATCCGCATCTTCATCCGCAATCCTCATGCTACTTTAAAGATCCGCCATTACCGCAATCCTCATCATCTTTAAAGATCCGCAATCCGCATCCGCATCCAGCAAACCGTCAAATTTTTGACATGCCGGCTCCATCACTAATATATATATTATATATATATAATATATATAATATTATAATATATATAATTATATATATATATATATAATATAATATATATATAATATATATATATATATATATAATAATAGATATAAATATATTATATATATAATATATACTATATATATAATAAATATATATATATATATATAATATATATATATATATATAATAATATATATATATATATATATATTATATTATTATAAAATATATATTATATATATTATTATAATATATATATATATATTAATTAATTAATAGTATATATATATATTATATAATATATATATAAGTAGTATCGGCACAACTTCAGTGGTAAAATTCTTCTCAAAAAGTTATAAAGAGATATGGTCGAAACTTGGAATATAATGTATTTATGGGATAAGGACGACGAATCCGTGTAATTTCCAAGTCTGTAGGATGTATATAGAGGGGTGGTCGCCCCCGAGGGTTGACGCAGATATTGCGCTTACACGCCCTTGTTGGTTGATCTGTATGGGTGAAGTTTAAGCCCTAACGAGAGTTTTGGGATCGAGCCCGTGAATGTAAACGTAAATTCTCGGCGCAGCCCGAGATTACGCTTGAAGGCGCGATGAAAGCGCGCGCCGACACATCACACACACACACACATTATTAATTATTAATTATTATTACGTAGATCGACAGTGTAATTTCGAAGGTAACACTTCTGAGTTGTTTTAAAAACCTCTTATACGTATACCTTCGTCCCTTCAGAGTCCCCTCCAACCGTCAGCGCCCTTGTTTTTATGTCGATTCGAATCCCGATTCAGTCTCCTTACATAGTAACGACGTTTTGTGCTCTGTCTGTGGTTTACCCCAAGTCTTCTACAGCCGCATCAGAGCAGCACCTAGTCTCAAGCCCTTCCGGTTTCCGAGGCCGCGATTTTACCCGGGTCTGCCGGCTCCGGGTACCCTGCCTCTGGGCGTCACATCGGCAAATATACAAATTTTGCAGACGGGCTTCCGATGGCGCGATATATAGTAAACCTTGAAGATGACGCAATTATTCAGCCCGGATTTGCCAACTCAGGCCCGCGATTATCATGTGCATATGTGCACGTCTTCTCTCGTTCTCTCGCCAACTCACATCATCCACATTATTATTATCTTTCACTTATTATTATCTATTATTATTTCATTCCTTTGATTCATTATTGATATATTATTACTTATTCATTATTATTAATCACTTTCATTATTACGTCGCATGCACTCGACTTTCCGAGGCATAATCCGAATCTGGTCTCCGTAACAAAACTGCATCCCCATTTGTAAGGGAATCGTTTTCCTTTCAACGCACTCCCGACTCTCTGTATTTCTCACCGCGGTTGCTTCTTCCGCATTCCCAGTTCTCTAAGTTCCAACTATATATCTATCTTCAAACATGGGTCTTTACTGGGTTTACTCGTATCGGTGTATCACAATCTTTGGTAGGGTTTTTAGATGGGCGAGCGTAACTCTTCTCGTAAGACGAAGGTTCTACGTCCCATTGCGGTCCTCCGAAAGGGGTGCACCTCCACCCACCTCCTTTAATACAATCTGACAGTGTTCTCCGTAAATTGGCTGAAAATTTGGTGAGTCCGGAATTTCCAGAGTTCGAAACATTTCTATGATAAGACTTGAATATGTGAATCGATAGTTTTGTGTCTCCGGCACCGCGTGCTGGAGCCCTTGCGGGCTGCAGTTAATCTAAAACCAGTCGTATAACAATCAGATGTTTGGCTCCGTCTTTACATCCCCAGGGTTATTCGCAGGTCGTAGAACTCGAATAGATGGTTACTAAGTTCCCGTATAGTGGGTGCCTGAGGCACCCATTTTCGACTATGCGCCAGTGTCACCCATAGGAGGGATGAGGAGTGTCGGTTGTTCCGTAGGCGCTGAGATGGGATAGCATGAGATCGGTACGGAGTAGGTGCTCTTGGTCCACCCGGTCGCCTGGCCTCGGGTGCCGGTTGCCCAGTTATTTTTTGTGTATCACAGTGGCTGTCTTACTCGTTGGGTCTCTGTTAAATCCTGCCACATGGTGTTCAGCCACGTCACAGCTTCCTCTAACTATCTACATTACTTCCTTCCACCCTCTTTTTTTTCTTACCTTACCCTCCGTGTTTCTCCTCCGCAGTACTCTCACCCCCTCTCACCCCGCCTCACCTCCCCTGCCCTTCTGTGCTCTAACTTGATCTTGTCGCGTCCAGTTTCCTCACCTCTGTTGTAACCGTTTTCCATCCCTCCAGCAGCCCTCCCTACCTCCACCCCCATCCACCCCCCTCCGGCCGCCCTCCTGCCTAGGTTCGATCTATGATTCTAACTTGCCTGTGTCCTCTTCGTTCCTTTGGCCACTACATCATTCGGTTCTTCTACATCCATCTCCCCCCATACTAATGCTGAACGTAACCAAGTTATTCACTATATACTTAAAATAACTTATATCATATCTGAACTCTGAATATAAAAACCCACAAACCCACATAACCATTAAACACGACATAAACGTAACATTAAACTACAAGTTTCCAATACCATAAAGCCACTAACAACTATGTATGCCAAAAGTCACCTAATCTATAACTTTTCAAGCATAAGCTCTATACACATAACGTTATCTTACACTACTAGTAACTTTAAGGCAAAAATTAATCACATCATTGATCTAATTATCATACAGACCACGAAAGTATGTATCCATCTTCAAGTTTCACATTAATCAAACAAATAGCATCAATGAACTAGAAAAAATGCCACAAGAACCTTAGCACATCCTTAAGCGGAATAAACTGTTCAACATTAAAAAGTTCCAACTTAAACACTGTAACAACTAACGGTATGCAAATCCGTAACTTACTACTTTTTCAAGCATAACCTCTAAATATAACGTTATCTTACACACACATAACATTTACTAAAATTCACAACATTGGTAATTTCATACAGAGCTGCGAAAGTAGCTAACGTCACAAAGTTTTCCACATCAATAAGCTAACATAGCATAACTGAACTAAAGTAATGCACAAGAAACCTAACACAACTTACACACATAAACTGTTAACATTAACAAAGTTCACACTTAAAACCCAGTAAAGCAACTAACATGGTTGCAAAACGTAACCTAACTTACTTTTCACAGCATAACTTCTAAATCTATTAACGTTAATCTTACACGAACACAGTAACATTTAACTAAAATTTCTCACACATTGGTTAATTATACTATCAACGAATATACTCTAACTAACAAAGTTCCACACTTAAGAAACCTACCCATCCTGATAATAGGAAAATAAAAACAACACGACAAACCTAACACATCTTACACCCTAATAAACTGTTATCATTAAAAATTTAAAACACTTAAATATCAGTAAAGTATAAATCTAATTCGCAGATTGTACCTGTTCATATTTCCAAAGATATGGAAAGTAACCTCGCTCTTTACATGAACAACAGTAAATTACTAAAAATGTGTCATAAACCATACCTAACCATCATAACTAACGAGTAAAGACGATTAAAGTAAAGTTTTTAGACTTCTCTTTTTATAGACTCCGCCCTCCTTTCAGAAATACCAACTCTAACATCGAAAAAGATTTTTATGCTTTAACCATTGGCATAAAGTGATGCAATACTTTATATTTGACCTCTGGCAGGAATACAGCATGTACGCAAGGCCCATTCGGGTTTTACGGATTAAATATAAATGACAATCGTGGAATAAGAGACTCCTCATGAAGATATCAACACAGCTAGAGATGCAAGGAGAATGTCATCGTATCAACACAGCGAAAACCTATCCTACTGAAAGAAATAGTGTTAAACACCTTAAATGAATGAGATTCTTTTCTTTCACCCAAATAGAGAAAGTAAAACAAGAAACGACGTAGAATGAACCATATCAGTTCAAAGGGGTATATATTCTCGTTCTAGAACAACAACTACAACACACACCAACATAGTCAAAGTAAAGTTCTTTTGGATCTAACCAATGAATATATGTACGTAACATGTTTTCACTTATAAAAGTACCATAGCTCACCAGAGCAAGAAAATAATGTACAACGACGCATCTAACACAATTAAGCCGAATAACTGTTAAATTAACAAGCTTCCACTTACACCTGTAAGTAACTACATTGCATACAACGTAAAATTCATACTTTTCAAAACATCTCCAACTATAACGTTAATTTTACAATTACAACAGTAATTTGCAAAATTTATCATAACTGTTAATTATCATACAGCATGAAAGTATCTAGGTAAAGTTTCACATTATAAACAACATATACCTGAACTAGAATTAAATGTACAATGACACCCACACCATATGCACGAATAACCACTAACATTAAACTTTCGCACTTAAACAGTAAGTACATAACTTTGCAAAACGGTAACCTATCAACTTTTCCAAAGCAATCGACTACATGTAATTCCTAAATC
>JABUQX010030565.1:0-37884 GCA_015478945.1 Trachelipus rathkii
TATTAAATATTAATAAATATTTATTTATACTCTTAATTAATATTTACTAAACAATTTCATATCTTCAATAAATTATTCAATAGCTTTCTATTTTTAATTTGTACTTTTCTAAGTTTAATATAGGTATATTCCTCTCTATTCCTATTGTATCAATGGTTCCTATTAATACAGCTTTGTTATTTATATATATATCTAGTAAATTATAATATTGATATTAATAGTAGTTAAACTTTATGAAAGTTTAATATAGCTATGTGAGGCACTTATTTAAAGTTCTTTCCATTATTAATTATAAAATTGTCCTGCTCTTTAATATTTGATCATCTATTATGTAAATCTATCGATATATTTATGCATTATATATTATTACTTTATATCTACTCACCATCATAATTATATCACATATAACATATTCAATCATACTCTACCTCTTAAACTTTATATTGATCATATTTGTATCAATCTTCTATTACGTCTTGTATTTATTAATGGATAATACATCATGATTGAAGCAATTTATTCAAAAAAAAATCATTTCGGACAGACCATCTTTTTTTCAGTCAATTTTATCACTAAATTCAATCTATTTTGCTCTTAAATTTCGATAAAATAAATGATCTTGCATTCATGCCCATATCATTTTTTTACTTTATGGATTTTATAAGATCTAAATTTCTTCTTTCAGTCATATGGACGTTTCCCTAACATACTTACTAGGTGGAATATGTAATAGACTCATTTTCCCCATAAACAGAGGTAGAAGGATTGATCGGTATAATGTAAAATAGTTTGTGAAAATATGTAAATCAATTACTCGCAGATTCTGTATTAAAGTTTCATTCACTTTTTACTGAATAAGGTCAGTTGTAATGTTTTTCACTAGTATATAAAGTGTTTCAATGACTTGCTCAGGATGTATGCTTTCGTTATACAAGTCTTCTATGCCGCTGAAGAGCAGTGATATCTGACGATGAAGAGCACGATTTTAAGCAACTAACTTTAACTGTTTCTAAACATTATCCTTATATGTGTTTTAACTCTTAACTATAGCAGGAATATTCAACCTCCAATCGTTAGTTATCAGACTCTATGTACTATGTGTATAATACATTTAACTCTCAATACGTTATATCTTAATATTTTAATGAAACATTATTTTTTTTTGCCTATTTGTGGTCCCCATGGCCCAGTTACCCCAGTATACCTATTTTCATAATATATAACAGAGTTCTTTCTATATTTTTAATCTTCTAACACGCATTTTTCATTTATGTTCTAATCTTAAACTACTTAGTCAATAAACTGATAATAAATCTCAAAATATTATTATGATAGAATTCACAGAAATATTTGAATATGAATTCTACAGGATTTTTTTGAGGTAGATTGAGCAACGTTCTCTTGAATACCATCTTTAGAGTGTGTCAACAAGGAATGTCAAGTGCAGTTTTATTGAGCAAAACTTCGAATAAAAGTCAATCTGTCAATGTTCCACCTTCAAAGAAAAGACACATTCCTTAATAAGGAAAGTACTTCATATAACATGGACATAATCTAAATCTCTAAGAGGAACACTCTATCTCACATTAAAGTACACATAATCATATACAGTATAAGAAGCAATTCTCTACTATTCAATATTATGATGGAATCTTTCCTTTAACAATTAATATTAAGTAATGTAATATAATACATACGTAATTTTTAACAAAAAATTCAATTTCCCTGTTTATACAAGATGGGATATGATACAGTTTATATTAAATAAATTCCTGTCTTTCACACGAGGAGAGTACAATTACACCGTTGAGCGATCATATTTATTAATTCTGAGCTTCAAGAAGAGTGTGGACCCTTGTGTTCAAAGGTATGATTATATCCATTAAAGATTACTGTTGACACATGCATGAGATAGTTGTATTATGTAGTTGTAAATCCAAATTGTAAATCTTTCAGTGTCAGTAAGTGTTCTTGTTATATTAATTGCAATGTTTGTAATACCCATCCAGTGATCTGAGTATTACAATTTTGTATATGACTCGTATTTTACCAACCATACACTTCTAAGTGTAGAGTATTATAAGCAATTCAATGCTATTATAATTTGGAGTCAGTAACACATATCAGTTCGTGATTGTGAGGATAAAATTCAGTTACTACCTATCATCTACCTCGCACTATATAATAATCTTTCTCGTTATTTTAATTCTAAAGTCGTATCACTGAGAGTGTGTGGAGATGAACCCTTTAATACCTTATCCAAGATACCTAAAGGAGTTCAATATTTTTATTTTCAAATGAGTGAGAGTTCTCACTAACCTCAGCCGAGCTAAATTTTTGTCTGAAATACTATATCTAATACAATAATTATATAATAAAACCCTGTTTATGCAATCCGTTAATTTGTCTCTCTTGCTCTCCGTATACCTCCGTACCCTCTCACATTTCTGCTTAAGGGAGATCTCATTGTGTATTGTCTAGAGGACGGCCTTTAATCCTCCACGCAGTATCTATCCACTTCACTATATAATGACAATATCTCACTCGCCTATGTAAGAAACTCCTCAACATATATCTCTCTCTGCTCAATTATATAATATATCTTTTTTCAAATTATCTTTCTCTCGAGTTATCACAGAGTCTACATTATCCTGTATATAATATTATCCTAGATATAGTATTCGGAGGAGAGTAGAGGCATTAAGTAAATATAAGACCATACATTGGTGTGACATACACTGACTAGGATTCTTATTGGTACTCCTCTTTATATGTGAGCTTAGATTAGTTTCGTTATTTATGTGAGCATTATATTACGAAAATTATTTTGTTGAATCTTTGCATATCATGCAAATTATATCCTCTATTTCTCTGGTCCTACTTTAATTTATTAATAACTAGTCAAAACCAATTCAGATATACAGGGCATTCTCAAAAAATGGAAAAATGGTGAATATTGTGACAAAACAAATAGTTTTACACTCTTCATGATACTTTATCTTAGTGTAGTCACCCTATCCTTATTTCACTTACCCTGTGACTTTCAAGTCTACTCGCTCAACATACCTCATTATCTCTAACAAAACACCTATTTTTCTTGTGTGTTGGATCTGAAAATAAATTATTCCTCTTAATACTATTACATTCATTATTTAAAGTTAGGTGAGTGCTCCTGAAAAAATATTTTGTGTGCTCAATTTGCCATACACTTGTAAGACTTACATTTTACAGCATCTCAGATAGTTATTATTTCCTCTTCTAACTTTATAAGTACTACTATTTATTATGTCACTTACTGTAAACAAAAAAAAATGAAATCAATAACTTCTATTAATTATCTACATTATAGCCAATGAACATCACTAATCACTACCTTATCTAGTGTGATCTTAGCCAATTCAATCCCATCAATCTATTCAAAACTCACTTCATATCATCTAATTACTATCAAACTCATTAATCATAATACTATTATATAAAATAACGATCATAACACTCTACATTCATGTCACTCGACTAATACTACTCAGCCAAACTATCATCGAATAACATCAAATATAATAGTGAACTACTAAAAATATAGTCATAACTTATATAATATATAAACATGCTTCATAACACTATTCATCTAATCATACTCATTTTACAATTATAAGTCTATAGCGAATACACTCCTAATTCTATGCATACATTATACATTACATCCTACTAATCAATTTAAGCTCTTACACTCTAGTCACTTATCAAAATCTGCATGCAATACTAAACTATCATTACGATTTGCATTCATTTATAGCCACTCATATATTACTATCACTAATCTCATATCATACTTATCTATTTAGGTCCTATAATCAATCTATCTATATAGTAGTCGAGTATTAGACATCCCTTTATAATACGATTTGATTAAATAATTCATTAATTAATATTATTACCTAATATTATTGACTGTTATTATTTTATAATAGAAGATTGTATAACTATATTTTTCACTCTTATATATATTATTTAATTTACAGTTATATTTATATTATTGATTCCATCTTAACTAATGTACTGTAATCTAATATGAATGAAGATCTTTTAATTGAATAATATGTATTATTATAATTTTTAGATTATACATTTATATATATCCATGCTAACAATCTTAATTACCTCTCACTATATAAATGAGATATGACCTAACTTTATTTTAGTTATTAACTGTTTTTACTATCTATTTAAAAAATAATATAATATTATAATAGTAATAATAAGTTTTAAATATTATAGCAATACTCAAATTTATCTTATAAAATCACTCTTTAACATTTATATTTAAGTATATGTACAATTTTTTATCTTTTAGCTATTGAAAATACACATTTTATTAGTTTTGCCTCAAAGATTATCCCCTAAATGCATTATTAAAAAGTTTTTTAATATGATAGATTTCTAACGTTTGCACTAAATATTAATGATGCATAACTCTAGTATAATATTTCGTCCACCAACTAGTCATAATTGACTTCCTGAGTAAGATGACAAAGTGATATAATAATCCATGGTCTCGTGAGAGCGGTAACGTACAAATAATGTTCTTAAAACATCTCGCATACCTAATACTAGGTTTGGTGATGATATAGTAAGTCGACTATTGTTGCTGACATCATAACATAGTAATATGATAATATAGTTACTAATATATAAATCTATATGAATATATAAACTTAACTCATCCGAATATAAAATATATAGTGACTTTATTATTTAACACATAAGAAGCTAATGCAAAAGAGTACATCTAATTCATATAATAAGTATAATTAATTATATATAAAAATCTGTCCTAGTACAATCACCAATAAACAAACGACAAATTAATTCTATAGTACATAAAGGATTAGTATCTGTAAAAATTAGGTAAATTTATAAATATCAATACAAAAAGGTGCATTAGTTAGAGTGTTATCCATTCATCACATATTTAACAGTATAATAATAACAACAACCTTCCACTGGAATATAAAATATCTGAATGAATATATTTCATGAAAAAGTAAATATAACGATAATATATATATTACTCATAATATTATAATTAATATAATAGTTAAATATTAAGTTAACTAAGTATTATAAGGATCGTAGATGACATAACCGAAGGTTGTATTGCCCAATGATAGGCTTGACATAAAAGAACTAAAAAATAAAAAAAAGTAATAAAATAAATTATTATAAAATAGTACCAATTTTGACAATTTTAAAGAATGAGAATAATATAAATAAAAAAGCATAAATAATGATATATTTATAATATTATGTTATTATATATTTAAATATTAAATTTAACTGAAATTATCAAGATAAAAAGAGATTTGTCTTGTGTGACAGAAAGAGATATTCATAGAGAGAGAGTAGAGAGAATGGATATAGAGAGAAGATAGTAGTATCGTAGAGTAGGCAGAGCTAGAGACGTAATGCAGAGATGTAGTAGAACGAAGGAGTGAACCTAGAGATTAATGAGGTATGACGAATCGACTGTGTACTTGAGAGAGTTTTTTAATATCCCATATTATTTATACAACTTCTCCATATTGGTAAAACTTTTCACGTATTACTAGAATGTCCACAATAGTACAAATGATTGGTATTATATTCTTTGTTATGAATGATCGATCCTTGCACTTAAATAATTATTCGCTTCCAAGTAAAGATAGTGACCGTGTGCCGTACGGTTAATTCAGCAACCCAATGAGCTTTTTCTTTTGGGGTCCATTAGCAGTATCCTTCCGTAGAAGTCTTTCCAAGAAGGTGTTTACACATGTATTTTTATGTTTATACCATCGTAAACCAAAAATGATGCTCTTACCGCTCTCACAATTACAACTATATGGTGAGTTAGAGATCGCACGGACGCCCAGCCCAAAGAATTGACGTTTCTGGGCTGTATGGTCAAGAATGTGGCAACAATTGAATATCATTTCTCGCGTCAGAAATTCCATAATTGAGGCTTAGTGTGAGATGGCGCGTTTAATCATTGGTGTCAGCAGAACACACAATGTGACTATGAAATTGTGCGGTTCTGATTGCTGAACTGTTTTTTATAGAGAGATTTATCTCATATATAGTACCTCTTTGTAAAAGACGTGATTAACTGTCTGTTCTGAAGGTGAGCAAAATTTCCATTGTGCCAATTACGAGCAGCTGAGCAAAATAAAACAATGAATTCATTTTTATCAAGCTTTGAAGACTTGACGATAATTCTTATCTTCGGACGAGAGAATTTCTGTGTGTGCTGTTCTATGCCGTCTTGGACTTTAGGATACGGAAATCAAAAACCCATGATCATCGCATGTTAGTAGAAAAACTATTCTCCAAAAAATTAAGTGACTACACCATTAAGTCATTATCACCAAAAAGTCTTCCATAAATTATTGACCATGTTCGCATTCGCCCAAGATCATAAAGTGCTTGAGTGCACTTAAAAACTATAGGCGTATATGACTAGAGAAAATATGTATAATGTTGCGGGAAAAATGGTTCCTAATAGTTAATTGAATACTCAAATTTTTCGGCCCCATAGCTTAAATGTTTCGTGAAAATTTATAATGCTGTTCAAAATAATTTAATTCCAATACACGCATAGTTTCCTTATGCAAAAATCACATTCTAGACATTATATATTATGAGTGAGAGAGACCAGGCGGTCTATCTAATCTATCACTAGTCTATAATCATACTTCACAGATATATCATATATGTTGAATTACGAGACTTGTAGGTCTTTCCACAATGAGAGAGGGACGTTACATCAACATATTCTGACGGCCTCTGCTTGAAAGCTGTTAGTGCCACTTAAAGTCCGGTGCTCTTCTGAATAAGTTTCTCCACGTGATGAGTGAAAACCATAACTTTCGTTAAAAGAAGCAATGATCTAAAACCGTCTTGTTACGGTTTCTGGTATAAAGAATTATATATAGCTACAATAAACTAGAGGGGTACAAGCTGTTTCGATATTATACCAACTGCATTCGCAAAATCACCGTAAAAAGAGGATATGAAATTCCAACCGCCCAATAATTGCAACAAAAAGTTAGTGACCCAGACTCGACTTTATAAATCTGATTAAAACTGGGTGATGGATATCGAATAGCTCTAGTAGTTACACTTACTCGACATATACGTATTAACTCACTACCGGCAGGAGCTACATTACTCCATAATCTTCATATGATATTTCAGTAACACCTTACAGTTTTGAGTGGACACTCGAGTTTATAATATATATATATATTATTTACGCTTTTTTATTCTGCCTTTTTGAACTATTTATAGAAAACGTTAGCCGTATAACATATAAGTAGTATATAATATAATATATATATAATCCTTGTTAATTTTGTCGATTGACATTTTTGTCTAACTAAGTCTGATACTAAATAATACTATATACTAATATATAATCATATTATAATGGATAGAGATCAAGCCCTAGGACCTTCTACCTTATAAATATCGTATCAACAATTCATATCGGTAAAATTGTTCTTTTCCATTTCTCTATATTAGATGAATAGATTATATACCACAACTTAAATATGCTATTGTATAATTAAACTTTATTATTTAAATATTAAATAAAAGGTCATTAGGCATAACAGCACGTTTAAGCCACACCTCAAAAAAATATTTTATGAATAATATACAATTTCGGGGGGTTATATAATATATAGTATATATATATATTATACTAATATATATAGTTAAATATAATACAATCTATAACCAATACCCTCAATATACCATTCGTTTCGAAATATTATCATTTATATAATTTAGTATTAGTAATATTAATATTATAAATATTAATATTAATAATTATAAATTAATAAATATATAGAAAACAATAAATGTATTTAAATACATATAAATCTATTCTAAAATGAAAAGTATGAATCGAGATGATGATAGAAGAGATATGAAGTAAGATGAGTAAGAGGAGTGACAGAGAGAGATATCTATGAGATTGAAGAAGAAAGATTAACCGATAGAGAAGACAATAGAGTATCTGGGAGAGAGTAGAGATTAGTAACAGATGATGCATCAAAACGATTGGGGGTGGACTATTTCTTCGAATGAGACTGAAAACCCAGGTAACTCCTCCTATTTATCTATATATAAAGCAACCCTTGATATACAAGGCGGATGGAATCTTGATACATAACCACTTCGAAATGGGTATATCTTGACACCCTACGTATGAATCTTCAAAATAAAGTATAAAAGAGAGTAATAAAATCTTCACTGTTTGTTAAATACTCTCCTGTATTAGGCGTTAAATTGAGGTATCAACTCATGCCCTTTATCTCTACGCTTTTCCCCCTTATTTGATGCTAGAATTTAGTGGTTTTGATGAATTTGTGAAATTCGAGTCGCAGCCTTTTCATTGAAATTACCTTCTTGCGAGGAGTATTTTATGGATATATTCTTAGGTAGAGATTTTCTTCTGATTCCAAAGTGAAATTTTTACATCTAGACTGAGAGGATCTCAAAATAAAGGACGAGTATTAATATTATTCCATTATTTATAACACTAGTGAGAAAACTTATGCTAAAAAATTTGTATATCGATGCTCGTCGCTGCAATCTTGTACATATTTAAAGTACGAACAATAAATTTAAAATTTTGCAAGTTATAGATGAGTGCTACATATACTGTCCTGCGCTAAGAAACAAGGATGAGAATAGTATTTATAATAATTTCAACAAAAATAAGCCTAAATCAATTAGTCTTAGTAACTTTCATATGCTAAATATCTAATTATGTCCGTAAGACAAAAGCGAATACTCTAACATCTATAAGGCAAAATGAATATACAAGAATGTAAATATTCAAATACGAGCAGACACTGGTTACATCGCCGGAAGATCTAGACATATTAGGCGTAAATATTGTGAGATACTTATAAATACAATATAGGGTATTATATAATACAAGAATAAAAAGCGGAGCATTTAAACATAACATATTTGGTTATAAGACTAGATATAAAACAAACCACTACCAACATTTAATACAAAATAATTATAGCTAGAACTATAATGGCACATGATTATTTAAATTATGCACCGGTATGTTATGGTTAGAAATCCCACCTTTCGATAATATCGTTAGCAACCCAGAGAGATCTTAGTAAAAGAGATTTCTAATGTATCGCAGCTGTGATCATGCGCACCTGTAAATAGTTTTCAAATAGTAGTCGTTAGAAGAAACTTGCTTAGATTAGACAAGTGCTTGCAATGTAGCTTTTTTGAAAAAATTACTTCAAATTATCAATAAAAGGAGCTGGCTCCACAGCTCTCATATTAGTGAAAGTGCGAGAGATTAAAGAGAACAAAGTTATCGTAGTAGGAAATCAAAAATGAATTATCTGCACTAATCAAATCTTAAAAATGATGAAATGAAATCGGCATACTTGAATGCAACACCCCTAACATAGTGGAACCGGAGGGTTTAGGGATCATCAGGGAGATCGAATGCCCACATTTCTTACATATAGAAAAAGTCTTTGTCAATAATTTGTAAGAAAATATTATATAAATATACAGGAGTCCATTGCAAAAGAGTTTCTGCCCATAATCCAATAATGTATTGATTGAAGAGAAATCCATGCTCGAATAAGGATTATGCTGAGTCTAGCAGATCGAATCTCTGAACTGTGAATAGTTGTGACAAGAGTGAAGACATAATCCATAATTAAGAAATGAATAAATTGAAGTCTCAATCACGATCACACGTTCGTTTTTTCCTCGTTTTGTTCTTGAGTCAATTGTTCTCTCAATGTTGATTTTGAATTTAGTTAATTTTTTAAGTTTTTTCTTTATTTCTTCATATTTTTTTTAGGTGTTGATTGTGTAATCTGGCTGTTCACTCCGGGTTCTTCTCCATATTATATAGAATATACTTCTAGAATGCTAGAATTCTTATATGAACAATACTCATCTATATAGAAGATGGTAATTTAGAATCATCATTTATACTGAATACGGATATGACGAGTTTATTTATTATAACATAAGTATAGAATATTAAAATACAGTAAAGAGTAAATAAAAGTCCTTCTGTGAGATACATCTCCTTCTTTTAGATTCGATAAATTGAGGTATGTTCATAGCCTTATCCAATCACGTCAGTTCTCTTCCACCCCTTACAGTTTTTGTGTTCGAGATTTGTGTTTTGTGAAATATGAGAATTCAAGTCGCAGCCTTTTTCCTTGAAATTTTACCTCTTCTTGCGGGAGGATTTTCTGAGAATGAGAGATAATCCTTGAGAATGAAGTATTATTCTTCTGATTCTTAAATACATTTGTCTGAACCTGAGAAGGATTCTCAAAAGACAACTTAATATATTCATAAATAAATTATGTGATCTTGTGACTTATCGCAAAAGATTTTTGCTCGAGCAATCTTTAGCCATAGTACGAACATAAATTAAAATTTTTGCAAAGTTATAATCGGAGTGCAACATATATATTTATATATAATATTATGATATTTATAATATAAGCTATTTAAATATATATAATAAAAAATCAGAATAATATATAAAAATATATCTATTTATCTTTTAATATATTCTTCTTATTTTGGATTCATTCACAAGCTTATTAATATTATACACGTATAAATAATTATATATATCGTATAATATATATATATATAAGTTATATTATATTATATATATATAACTGGCTACCATAACTTAAATTTTTAGTGCATCTACTAATGACACTAATTATGTATCTTAAAATGAAAGCTCTTGCCAGGGCTCCTCCTTATGTATTTCCCATTAGGTGATGCTTTGTAATGTCGTTACAGATGCAGAAAGCCGTTCTAGCCTTGCGACTTCTGCTTTGGCAGGTAGTAATTCAATAACAGAAATATTCCGCAGACACTTATAGTACCAAACGATGAGTGCTTATACGAACCTCTTAATAATTAACGCATTCTAAGTTTTATCGAATCTTATACAACTTCTTTTCAGAGCAGCAGAAGAATATTTATTAATTATTACTGGAACATTTTTTATCAAGGATGAGGAAGAACGTTAACCTTTTTCTGAACAAGTCGAAGCTTTAAGTTTGGAGGAAATATTAGAAGCTTTTCATACCCATCTCCTGGGCTTTCTGAAAAATGAATTGAGAAGGTAGTAATGGGATAAATGTTGTAGTTTTCCATTCATTACAATATGTTATTTGTTTCTTTCTTCTTCTTGATCTTCTTTGCAACCTTTTGATACAAATGGTCACGTCGCAAAGTGCAGATTTAGGTTTTTTGTTGTTGAATCTTCATTTATGGTTCTCAGAGATTCTAATATATTACTCAACAGATCAAGCTAGTAGAATTCCATTGTCAATGAAGAAATTTCTCTTTGACCTTATAGAGTTTTTATTTTCTTCAGCATTCTTAAATTAGATGTATAAAGGTTGACGGTTGAATCATTAGAATATAGATCCAAATTTGAAAACATAAGGTGCAGTTGAAAAAACTTCGAAGTTCTACAATTGCAATTGTTGTCATGTAGGAAAGTATTCGCAAGAGCTGAGCATCCTGGTAGATAGATTGAAGTCACTTACAGAGTCACAGAACTCTAGTTTTTTTTCTCGAGCTCAAAACTTTTCTGAGCTCCAACTACTACTACATTTTGAAAGCTTCCTGTGACTCCGTCCTTCTGTGAAAATACATATGAGACTCCGATCTCCTCGAACTATCCAGTTAGTCCCTCATCAAATTATCCGACTCCGATTCCGACCTCTGGAAAATTAATAATTTTCGAATCCGACTCCGACTACGACTACCACCTCTTTTCAAAACTCAGAGACTCCACAACGACTCGCGAACTCCGACTTAAAACACTGACTTTCCGACTCCACACCCTGAAACACGAGGGGGGGGGGGTAAACCGTATCTCCTTTTCGAACTCTTTTATATGGTAAAGGAACCAGAGAGTACTGATGCTCGTGTTACGAAGCACCATTTATCCAACCAATTCTTGGGAAAAAAGGTAGATGAAAAGAAATATATATATATAATAATTATATATATGTTTATGCATATAATATATATATATATACTATATAATATATATTCATATATAATATAATCTATTTTATATTTATAGTCATAATATGATTATTAATATTATCCAGGATAAGAATCTCTGAAAATGTATGCCTAATATATTTATATAGTATAATATATATATATTAATATAAATATGAAGTAATATTATACATTATATAATTAATTAGATATATATATAATATATTATAATACTATAAATGTATATATAATATAGTATTTATATATAATATATGCTAATGATATTATAAAGGTATATTTGTATTCATACCATAAATATGTAAATAAGGAAATATACTTCCCATTTTTTTATATGTATATATATCTATAATCTATATTCATAACAATATATAATATTAATAAATATAATAGATACTATTATCATACCAATTAAAGCGCTATAGTATACTTCATTACATCAAGATTCATATGTGAGAAATGTATACTTTATATTTGATACATTATCGAGCGCTATAATGACTACATTATTTTAGTACTAAAGTATGTCTTATAGCTTTAATGGTACTCTTTTGGTACCGCACATTATTTTGATATCATAGTACAATTTAAGCTACCTAATGGTACGATTTTGATACCAAATGCTATATAACTAACTGCTTTAAAAAAAAAAAATACAAAAAATAACCCTCAAGAAATGAGCCTGTAAAAAGTTATTTCTTAATCAACGTTAAATTTAGGGGATCAAAAGCTATCCTTGCTTTTGCTCTTGAACGATTACATCTATATTTTAATTCCATATATATATATGATAATTGTATATATATATAGTCAGTATATTACATATATATTTATAATCATATCTATAATAAAATACAATATTAAATATTTTAATAATAAAACTATTATTATAAATATAAGATATAATAATATTAAATTCATTATATATACATATATAATGAACTAAATAATAATATTATAAATATAATATATATTTATGATCTATTATGTAGTGGAAGTGCGGGGTGAACAGTTTGGAGAAAAGGTAGTCGATGTTTGGAAGTGTCAAATCTTTGGTCGAGGCGATCCAATTTTCACTGGTTCCGCAAGCCCAATTTTCAACCCCTAAATATAGACATAGAAATTGGAAATTTTCAAGATCGATTTGAACCTTAACCCTGAAATAGTAAGGTTTCTTTTGAGTACCCTTTAAATCCGTCGAGTTATAAAGATGTTTGTCCTGCTTCTGTATGCATGTCTTATCAGAATTTTCAAATTTTCAACACCATATTTTTGACCTTTGTCGTGTCAACACAATTTTTTCGAAATGACTCAAACTGAATATGCATCTTCGTCCATTCATAAATATTATAAATAAAGTCTGGCACATTGTAGTTTTTCAATCTCAAGTTCTCCATCTCATAACTCACTTTTTTGGATTTAAAGAAAAATTGCGATAATTTATTTCTGTTTTTGCGAAGTGGATGTAATTTTCAGGGCATGTGTATATAGTCGGGAAAGATGCATCATTTTTTACTAGAAAATATTCATGTTAAATAACTTAGTTTGCAAATATGTTCTTGACCCGACTTTTGAAACAGAACCTAAGTTGCAGAAATATTGGAATAAGAAAAATTTTTGCGAGATGATAAAATAAATTATTCCTTCACAAGTTACAAAGATGCATCTAGCCGACGTAACAACCCAAAAAAAATTTGATGTTGACGGAACAAGTAGGAAAAAAAATATCTGAATGTTTCACTTTTCAAACATTTGAGTTTTTGGAAAAGTGAAAATTTGATATATTTATTTTTTCTACTGACGTCCGATCAACATCTCAATATTTTGAGCTTTACTAGTCAGGCTAGATGCTCTTTGTATGCTTAAAACCTGTTTATATGCTTTGATCAAGATACTGATGAAAAAAATGGCCTTTTTTTTGAAAATTTGTTCCGAGAAAAAATCAAAACTAATGCATATCAAAGATATTATCTAGAAAAATGTGCATCTTTCCGACTCTATGCCTGGAAAATTTACATCTACTTGCACGAACATAAAATACTTACTAGCAATATTTATTTAAAATCAAAAAAAGTGGGTTTTGAAATTGGACACGCTGACAAAACTCAAAAATCGAAAAAGTACTTCATAGTAATGGACCCCATCTATGCATATTTCAAGTTTGGAGTCATTTTGAAAAAAATTCTGGAAGTTGATACGAACAAATTCAAAACTGGGTTTTTGAAAAATTGAAAATTCTGAAAGAATGACTACAAATAGAAAAACACTCTAAAACGACGTTTTAGAGGGCAAAAAAAGCTACTGTTTGGTGTTTATAGGGTCAAAATCGACTGAAAATTCCGAATTTTATGTCCATTTTTAGGGGGTGAAAATTGGGCTTAGCGTAAACCGAAAATTGGATTTTCCCCTTGATAATTATATCTTCAGATTGTTAGCAAAATCTATGAATAGACCTTTGTTGCTAAAGTAAATTGAAGTAATATAGAAATTCTTTTATACTTCCACATATATTTCTTAAATTTTATTCATTCATATAATATTTAGCTTTAAGTTGTAATACAATATTTAATGGATTTTTTTCCTTCGCTATTATTGGCTTTAATGGTTTAAAATTCACTAGTTACATTTTCCACGTTTTAGCACTTTCAAAATAGAGTTCAACCTATTCATGTGTTCAAAATTCAAAGACACAAATTCATTAAAAAAAAATAGTTCAACTAAAAAAGTGATCTTTTGGCAATTCTGTGAAAAAAAGTTATATTACAAAATAAAATTATTTCTTTTTCATTACTATATTAATCTTTTTCTATTCTTCTTTGACATTATAAACTAAATCATTTTAACTCCTAACTGAGTTTCCTTAGTATATTAGAATTATATGCATAACTACTGTTGAACTTATCCGAAGAGCAATTCGCTTCAAAAACCCCAAAAGGTAATAAGACCCAATGGATTACCGGTTTCAATAATTTTTAGTTTTCATAGTATTTTGGCAAAAAAAGAAGAAAAAAAAAACTTATCCAAATGAAAAGTAGAATTTCACCCTTTTGTTGGAAACCAATATTATGCTAGTTACTCTTAAAAAAAAAAAAATTCATATTTTAAAAATGGTCGTGATAAAATTCTCCAAGTATAGGGTCCACTTAAATTTGGCAAAGCTACTTTCGGTTTGGCATGATACCTTCTCCGTCTTTTGGAATTTGTACTTGTATGCGGACATAGAGTCTTTCATTTTGAAAAAAATACCTGTTACAGGTAATTAGCTCTTGGATACTCTTCTGAAACTTCCTAAAATATTCATGACTGCATGACGACAACTAATCGCAGAACCGACCATGAGATTCGTTCGCATTCCGAGTTTTGTTCACATTCCAGATCAAAATTTTTACCGATTTTTTTACTGAAACTCCAAGTTGATTGAACTCTGAGGTACTTGAATACCGAAGTATTATTGTATAGTGTATATTATTATTATTATTATTATTATTATTATTATTATTATTTTATTATTATTATTATTATTATTATTATTATTATTATTATTATTATATTATTATTATTTTATATTTTATTACAAGTTTATTATAAATGTTATTATTGTAATTATTATTATTATTATTATTTTTATTATTATTATTATTATTATTATTATTATTATTATTATTATTATTATTATTATTATTATTATTATTATTATTATTATTATTATTATTATTATTATTATTATTATTATTATTATTATTATTTTTATTTTTTTTTTTTTTTTTCATTTATTAATATTCTTTATTATTACAGATTTTATCTTTATTAGTTATTATAAATATTATTGTTAAATTATTATTATTTTACATAAATGAATAAATTAAATAAATTATAATTAATTATACATTTATAATTATATTATAAATTATTATTATTATATTATTATTTTATTATATTCTTATTATATTAATTATGTATATTATTATTATTATAACTATATAATTATTATATAATTTAATATTATTATTATTATTATTATTATTATTCTATTATTATTATTATTATTATTATTATTATTATTATTATTATTATTTTATCATAGTGTTATTTTATATATTCATTATTATTATTATTAGTGTAGTATAGTAGTAGTAGTAGTGTGTGATAAAGGTTGTGTGATAAAGGAAAAGAAACATGGTTAAATTCGAGGGTTTTTATCTTTCAGAATTCATTAAATTAATTGTCTTAATGATATACGTTTCTATTTGTACTTTATAATTTAATTTTTTTCTTAATTTATCTAATTCTTATTTATATATATATATATATAAATATATATAGTTATATATAATATTTATAATATATAAATATATATATATATTATAGATATTACATATTTTTGGGACATATATTTATATATATATATATATAAATCAATAATATATATAATAATATAGATTTAATTAATTAGTATATATATATATATATATATAATATATATGTGAATATAGTACTAAATATATATAAAAAATAATAATATAATAATATACAATATACCTATATTAAAGTATATAACAATATTTAATCATAAATTACAAATAAATATATAATTGACTATAAATTATAAATATATATTTATTAATAGTATCAGAATTTATTGTCCTTAAATTAGCGGATATATACAGATACAGGTATACGGTTATAGTCTATATTGATCTATAGTAATATATATTATGTAAGTGTATGTAATACGAGGTATTTATATTGAAGTAGTTAAAGTAGTTACGTGTGAAGTATATCGGAGACGCAGAGAGAGAGTGAAGAGAGAGAGGAGAGAAGAGGAAGAGTAAGTTTATATTATTGTTTGATACGTATGATGGAATAAGAGAGAGAGAGAGAGAGAGAGAAATATAAAGAGAGGAGAAAAGAGAGAGAGAAGAGAGAGAGAGAGAGAGAGAGAGAGAGAGAGAGAGAGAGAGAGAGAGAGAGAGAGAGAGAGAGAGAGAGAGAGAGAGAGAGAGAGAGATCAATTTGTAATCTCATTTATTTTGAAAAAGTACTTTTTATTACTCGTACTTATAACTTCTGATTCCCTTATATATTTACTGTAGGTGAATTAGTAAGTATAAATGATATGTGTAAATAATTAAGCATTGTTTCAAGAATTATATATTTTTAAAGTATTTTTTAAAAAAAATACAAAAGAGATTTTTGAAATTAATTTTGTAGAAATTGAAAATTGAAATAAAATTTAATTTTTTCATATGTAGAAAGAATTATGATAGAAATATTATAACGTAGAACTTGGGATATTTTACTATTTTAGGTACAACTAAGAAGAAATTTCTGAACTTCAGCGAAAGAAATACTTCACTGAATGGTGCGAAGTGTGCGAAGTGTGCGAAAGGTGCGAAAGGTGCGAAATGTATGGAGAATGTGCTAAAGGAGACGATGTCAATGGTCAAGTCAGAATTGTCCAATATCACAAATGGGATGTTCCCTTCTTTCACTCACACTGAATGTTATAGCCCCAGAGTGGCTTTATATGACAATATGCCGATCTTTGGATTATCATGGTTCTTGCATAATTAGGAATGATTTGTACCAAGTTTTTAGAACCATACTTTATATGGAATGAAGTATGGTATTCGTTTTAATTACTCTTCTTGACTAATAATTTTATCATGGCCTATAACACCTTCTAATGACCCTCTTTGCCCTCCAACATCTGACAGAAGGGTCCTAGGTTTGTTGGGCAGAAATTTTTATAATAAAGGTAACATTAATTCTATCACCACAACACTTTAATACGTATTAGTCCAATGGACCTGATTACAAGGTTTCTACTATGCTCTCCTGAGACTCAACAAATACTTCTTTCATACCAATACTTGCCCTTTGGAAATATGCTATTAAAGAGTTTAAGTTGCTTGATTCCTTTTCCATCGCACCTTTTAAGGTATCAAAAATCATCCTCCTAGTCCATGATGCAAGGCTTCTCAGATTACTCTCCATTTGTGCTTGGATACTTGAGACCCTCATGTAGTACTCATCTATCGAAAGATCAAGAGTCCGTACTAGAAATTTTCATTGATGAGTCGTTTGCACCATGGGTAGATTCAGACATAGGGTAGTAGCTCTTAGGAGTAATGATGTTTGTGTAAGAAAATACTTACAATTTCTTACATTTTCCAAGAAGAACTCAAACTTACTAAGTACGAAATGATGGCTGCTGTGCGCACAATTTTGGTATGTGCCACAACGCGTCTCTGAAAATTCCTGGCATATCGTTTCAGGCAATTAAAGTGGTCAGCAGCAGATGCTTTAAGTAGGTCTGGGAGTTCAGGAATTAGTGAGGAAAAAAGCTTCATTTAGTCAACTGATGTGGTATGACATCGCTACGGAGGTGGTACATTTTATAGAGTATTCGCACTTTATGCAGCTTGATTTTTAATCACAATTCCGGATCATTCCTCCAATATTTACGTTTCTATGTAACGATTTATGAAAGGCCTTTACCCTATTACCAAACAAAAATGCGTCTCCCTCGTGGTGATAAATTGAGCTATATGGATAGATTGAGCAATTGAGAATTCATTTTAAAAATCCTTTTCTTTGCCTAATTTAAAAATAAGAGATAGAACGGAGATTATTTGCTTCAAAACTGCTCTTTGCAACTGCTATTTTGCTTTTTCTCATGTTTCTTTTCAAAAAAATACATTACTTGACGTAAATTTTCGCAAACCACACGAATTTTAAGACAGACCGATAATAATCATACTGCTTTTTCCCCCCAAAACCCACCCACAGACATTTTCGAGCGTAATCCACGGGGGAGAAGAAGTCACACGCAAGTGACATGAAAAAGGCATAGTTGGTCTCACCTCAGAGTTTGATTTGCCAGAACCTTTGAAAGAGGCAGTATGGCCAGAATATGCTTGCGTTTCACAAAGGTTAGTAATATTTCCTTTTCTTTGGTTTCCTGGCATATATTCACGGTCAAGATGTAGCAGAATACTTGGGGTTATTTCAAACAGGTCGGCTCTTTCGTGAAGTAACATTACATAGTGGTTCTGAAATAGAAGAAAAATAAGTATATATATAAAGGTACGCCCCTTAAAAGAAATAAAAGATATTCTTTAAAATAAGCATTAAATAAATACTACATTTGTATAACGAGTCAAATCTGGGACAGTAACGCTGTATCTGTCAAGAACTAGAGCCAATTCTTGGAATACTAACGTCATGGATGATTCACCCACCAATTTCAACCCTCTCGGAACGGTCTAGGATTTTACTTCCCACGGATACTAATATTCTTTTATAGACTCTCTATTCGGGAATTTCCCTATCTAAGGCCACTTCCCAAAGGGATTCTATGCATTAGACTGGGGGCAGTGCAAAACTTTTTCGGATCTCTCGCGAAATCACCTTGAACTATTTAAAAGTTTGGCCGGAAAGTCACCCATGTTAGATTCTAAAAGAACAGTCTTCCAATTTATAAAATAAAGAGGGTCTAATCATTAATCATAATAATTCCAATGAATTGAACATAGATCACTAAATGGTCAATCGCTTCCAAGGCAAGCAAATAAACACCAAGAGTATAAAGGACATACTTTATTATTATATGTTAATTGTATGAATGGCGATACAGTGTTAGATTTAATACATAGAATATGGTTTGCAGTTTTAATGCTAAAGGTGGTTGGGAATATATATTCTCAAAATCGGAGTGCTGGAAGATTTGGGTGATAGGATGGAAAACACATAAAGATAACAAGATGAATTTGATGGATAAAAGTTTATACAAAAGACGATGCACACTCTACAGTCGCGCAGCGCACACTTGTAGGGAGAAAATGTACGTCGAGGGCCCCATGGTCGCAGAATTGTGTTGACTGCGATCGAACGCGCAATTGTGGGCAGAACCTGAGCGTGTGGGCGCGGTTGTTAGAGGGAGTGGTGGGCAATTGGTGGCATTCAACGCACTCATCACAAATAGAGGCTCAGGATGTACGCACTCCACACAATACTTATCTCTAATGAGCTTCCCTCGGGCAGCTTCTCCGGAGTAGAAGGGGCGAATGGGTGTACAAATCGCGGTTCGCAAGACGTAACGCTCTCGTATAGCGGTGTGTATATGTCTGGATCCGTCGCAAGTCCTCACGCACAAAATCACTGCGTCATGATTAATCTGTGGATATTCTAGGGCTCAAATCTCAAATCAATTTCCTAAGTAGTCAGTCTTTGGTATCAACCCCAACGAAACCCTATAATCGGGAACCCAACCACTCTCCGCAACCCGCCCGAGACACATTATTTATTTCAAAACAGATCACGTAGGACCACATCCACCTTAAAATCCATGGTGCACACCTGCTGTATCACCTATTATACCACCTCGGAGGCAACACTAGCGCAATTATCTCCAACTCGATATCTTAGAATGTCACGCTGCCTGGCTTTTCGATAGTACCGACACTCGCTTGGGCCTCTGACATCCTCCAAAAAACATGAGTATTCTCTTGTTAAGGGTTCTTCCACGACACCTACCCTTTGATTCGCTACATAATCCACCAAATCACCATGGGATCTTTTGGGGTGAAAAACTCTATATTTATCGTCAGAATTTCAATGGGAGGCCGAGCTCCTTTCATACAATAATACGCTGATGTTCACATGAAAAACACGTTCTTTCTAAATATGCAGAAGTTCTTCACTAATTCCCATAATCTGTCTTAGTTGTATGGGACTACTTCCTTTAACCTGGGCCGAGGGTTTTGTTTTGCCGCCTCCGTCGCCAGACCCCGAAACGTCTCGGTCTTTCCTCCTTCCATTCTGAATCCACGTTCCAACACTATGCCTAAGTTACATAGAACAATTGTCCTCAAAAATACCATCTCATAATTATTATAGCAACATAGCATGGCCACTTTCCTTCGATGGATTTGTCGTGGCTACTACTACTATAATTTTAAAAAATTTGTTCAACTAATAGCTGAAGTATGTCTAAATCTTATCCAAAGACCGCATACTGTTAACCAAATATAGGAACTTCGACTATGTATCGCGACTTCTTTCAAACGGTCGGAATAATAAATCGCCTCTAACCTCTATAGAAGAGGTTGGCAGGAATACTCATTCATAAATTGTTCCTTATTCTCCAGTCCCTCTTCAAACTAAACTTCATGCATGGCAGCACGAATTCCTTTGGGTTACCGGACCTTACTGTCTGCTCATCTACTTGGCTCCGAGTACTGAATTTAACTTGGGTCGACTTGGCTGATCTTTTTAAGCAGCTCCCTACTCCAGTTTTTATACTAGGAGACTTCAAACTCCGCCACCCCTTATGAGACAACTCTGTTACTTCGTCTAAGTCCAAGATTCTTGTAGATCTTCTAACCCCCTTTTCAATGGGATGCCTTAACAAGGGGATCCCTACATTATGGAACATTTATTTACACCACACTTCTTTCCTGTATTGAATAGTTCCCTTTGCACCATCTTCCTATGGAGTTTACCTGGTCTCGCTTTGATTATTTATACGGCAAGTGAATACATTGCCACTAGTTTTAAAACGAGCTTTACGTCGCCAATGTTACATCTAACTCCAGCCTTGTCGTTATGACCGGAGCGGAAGTGGGCTTCTTTTTATGCTGGCCCAGCCCTTATCCCACTTTCTCCCTTCAAATAAGAGATTTCCGACTGTTGATGATGCCTTTCACTTCGTCCAGCAAGTTGTCATCACAGTAGCGGAAGCTTGCATCCCGCAATCTTCCGCAGGCAGGCGGTTGACCACTTTGGTGGCTCCAAGAGTGCGCACAAGCTAGCCGAGAGAAGAAGAAACTCTACAATCAAATACAAAAGGACCCGTACCACCACCAAACATGATTAATTTTAAAGCAGCTCTGCGGCGAGATCTCGGGCGAATTAATCGACCAAAACAGTTAAACAAGATTCTTTCAAACTTATATTTCGAAATTGTCATCAACCTCTCCTCCCTTCCCTCTAGTGTGGGAAAGTTGCACAAGAATATATATTTGCTTGAACAACAACTCACCCACAGTCCTCCGTTATGGGCCCTGATATAACCGAACACGATCTTCGCTCCTGCTGTTGTTGCAGATTATATTAGGTTATAGTTTTGTAGCTACTCGAGCTCTTCCGCTATCCTGAAGCCTATCAAAAATTGAGAACATAATTGCAGCCGGCCAGATTTTTCAACAGTGAAAGGGAAGATCATACCTAAACCAACTTTTTACACTTGCAGAGTATCAACCTGCACTTGCGAATAGTATAAGAAGTGCTCTTGGCCAGACAAAATGGTTTCGTACATTAATGCTCCGTCATATGCAATCCCTCGCTGGTTTAGCTTCTCGCTGGATCTGAAATTCGAATCTTCTTTTCCATCTATTTGGACTACAAAGGCTTTTGTAATTCCTATCCCCAAGCTGGGAAGAGATCCGAAGTTTGACGAACAACATAAAGACCTGTCATCCCTGTAGATTAATGGAGAAAATGGTTCAGGCCGCCTTGTCCGTTCTTTTGTATCACCAGGGTTTTGTGAAAGCCTTCCAGTTTGTTTCCATGACAACCTTTCGATGCTTTTATGCACTTTTTAAACCTGGACCATGACATCCGGGAACCTTCTCAACTGGTGAGATGGTTCTTGGTTGTCTTCTTTGACCTTGAAGAAGCTTATGGACACAAGGTGGAGAACTGGGATTCTCCTTAAACCCAATTTCGCTCGGTTTCCGTGACAACTCCCTCTTTTTTAATGCTTTCTGTCAAATAGATCCATCCAGTTCGGTGCTCTTCTTATTGTCACACCACTTTACTGCTGGATGAAGGAGTTTCGCAGGGTATGTTCTAAGTGTATTACTATTTGCTCTCAGATTTTAATGGCTTACTTCTATCAGAGCGACGATCAATTTTTGTCTCTATGATGACGACCTTGTGCTATATATATTATATATAGCGGTGCAAACCAAACTTCAACTTAGCTATTGAGAATATTCACAATGGAGTAACTTCTATGGCATCCATTCCATTTCTCTCCCATCAAAACCTTAGCAATGATTTTAAAGACACAAAATGGAGATCGAAGAACCTGCCATGCTTCTTCCAGCGAACGCTAACCTTATTAATGGCGCTCATTGCTGTAATTCACAAGTCAAATTTTCTAACATACGCAAGTACACGTTCATACGCACACGCATATTTAAAACTGCTGAAAACGGCTTTGTCATGACGCTGCGCTTGACATGTTACGTTTATCTTGCCTCAAAACATCTTTGGGGTGGTGATCGCAGTCCTTTTGTAAGTCTCTATACGTTCGCCCTAATCCCGATCGAAAGCCGGACTATGAAATGTGTGTATATATGGTCCAGGCCTCCCCAAGCTCTCTACAACCTGTTATATCCATCCAAAACGCTCGATCCGCAATCTCCACTGGAGCCTTCCGATCGTCCCCCCGCGTGAGCCTTGAAGTTGAATCCCACCGTCCTTCGAAGGGAATACATCATATGCACAAGTTATCTTTCTTTCAAACACCAATACCATCTGCTCTGACACCGATTTTGCAGGAAATACCTCAGAATCTAAATTATTGGCCATTTGGCAGAAACACAGCCATACCATCCTTTAATTTCCTACATTCCTTTACAAAAGACTTCTTTTTCTTACGACGAAGGATATACACCTTGGCTGTTCCCCGCTCCCACCATTTGCTTTGGCCCTGACCTCTCTCCAAAATTCTAGTCACCCCTGCTGCCTGTTAAAGTGTTAAAGCATCATCCGTCTCATCCGTAGTTCACGTTGAATTGTATTCGCTGTTTACTGACTGCTCTAAAACAGGGGACAGTGTGGGCGTTTCTGCTGTCTTTCCTGCCGCAACTCGCCCATACCCTCCCCCCCCCAATGCTTCAATTTTCACGGCGGAATTAATGGCTATAATGATTGCCCTTTCTCGAATTCTATTCCTTAACCAAGACCACTCTAATGTCATTTTTTTGGGTTCACTCAGCGCGCTCCAGGCGTTTAAAACCCCTTATTCTAAAAACACAATGGTATCCGCTCTGCTACAATTTCTAAACGGCTGCTCCAACTCCGTAAAAAAACATAAATCAATTCTATGTTGGACCCATCTCAATGTAGGGTAACTCGCAATGAGTTGCAGATAGATGAGACCAAAATAGCCGCCTCTTCTTTTCGGAGCTGTTCTAGGTACCTTCCGGATGTCATTTCACAAGGCCGCCTCCCATTAACTGATTACTATCCTGCTCTCCGATAAGGCTTTCGATCTTATTGGCAAGAGTGCTGAATGACCAGCGGGGAGCGAAACTTAGAAATATAAAGCTGAGCATTGGTGAGTAGTCTTCCTCCCATCTACGAAAGCGCTTACACGAGGTGATACTTGCACGCCTCCGTATTGGCCACACCAATATCACTCGCAGTCACTATATGTCATAGGACCCTCCTCCCATTTTCAAATTTTCCTGTCTCCATACCCAGCAATCTGTTCGCCATATCTTCATTGATTGTTCCCGACTGGACCTCATTCGCCGTCGTCATTTTCCTACTTCTAAAAGATTATCCCATATCTTATCTGAATCTTTCCATCTTTAGCAGTAACTATTTTCTTGTATCTCTCAGGAAAGTGAATATTCCTTTACAATCATTGATTTTGTAATGTAATGAGATTATTGACTATTTACATGTTAAGGATATTTTTTTTTTTTTTTTTTTTTTTTTTTTTTTTAACTGAATATTCATTTAGCCATGTCCAAATTTTCCTTGACATTTAAAATATGAATAAGTCAGGTCCCACCTATGGAGTTGGTTTTTCAAACAAGTTAGGCCCTTCTTTGTGAGCCGTGGTTGGTCCTGTACATTGACTATATATATTATATACTATATATTTAATCGAAAATACATATTAATATATATAATATAATATATAATTATATTATATATATATATAATATAATATATATATATATATTATATTATATATATAATATATATATATATTATATATATAATTTTTAATCTTAAAGGTTATATGCTATTTTAATAAATAAATAAAAATAAAATTTTAATGTGTGGTACTCACAGTTTGTAAATTTATTTCCATCATAATTTCTAATATAAAAATTAATGAGCACTCCACAAACTACATGAAATGATAAACATGTGTTACGACAAAATGTCGCTATACTCTATTGTTCTGTCTGTATTGTAGTAGTTTATGCAATTTTCAATATTAGGTTGATTAGTGTTTTCGTTCTGGCAATGTAACAATGATGTGATATTTTGTTTTACAGGATTTTTCTGGAGACACCACTGACGAAATTCCTGAAGCAGAAGTGAAAGCTTGGCACGATCGCTCTGGATCTGTAAATCAAAAAAGGGCAGAGCTACGGCAGACGTTAAAGCAAAGATTCCAACAATTATGTTACCGTAAGTAGGTTAATATTTGTTAGTAGACATTATTATTATTATTATTGCATTTTTTTAAAGAAGTAATAAGGAGGAGGAGGAAGAAATATACGTGTTGTGAGAGGGAAGGACAGTGTCCAAGGGTTAATGGAGAAAAGGAAAGATGAATTATGGAAAGACGAGTAGGTTATTATTTATACATATTGGGATAAAGAAAAGAAAATCCATCCCTTGTAATATTGTTATTACAAAGGCTGGATATTATATTCTTTTATCCACAATGTAAAAATCATAATCTACTCTGCCTCTCCCTAATTCATATTTTGGAGATTCGATAATAAAGTTATAGTTGTGATAAAAGCTTTAATTAAGCAAAGAAGATTTAAAGGATAGTGTTAAGGAGCCAAAATACTATTGGACAAGTTGGATGAGAAATTTAAAACATGATTCAAAATATATTGAAGCAAATAGAGAATGTTCAAATGAATACATAATAAGAAAGAATGGTGAAAGAAGTAATAGTAATAGGTATATTGGGGATGAGGTAATTAGTAAGAAGGAAGTAATAGGTAGATTGAGAAAGTTGAAGAATGGTAAATCAGAGGTATAGATGGAATTGTTGGTGAAATTATCAATAAATAATGGAGGTAAGATTGTGATATGGAAGTTGTGTACAATGCGTTTGTGAAGGGTGTAGTTCCAAAGGACTGGAGGAGAGCAGTGAAAGCAACCTTGTATAATGGTAAAAGTGATAAGGGGAACTGTAGAGACTAGAAGGGAATTAGTTTATTGAATGTTGTAGGGAAGATATATCCTTTTATTTTGGTTGAAAGAGTACGTCGAGTGACTGAGGGGTTGATTGTTGAAGAAGAAGGTTCATTTAGAAGTGGTAGAGGAAGTGTAGATCAAATTTTTACATTAAAGCAAATGAGAGGAAGACGGGGTAATTTTATTACGGTGTTTTCGACTTGCAACATGCGTACTACAGGATTAATATTGAAACTGTTTCAGGTGTTAATGAGACGTGGTGTTTTGTGGTAGGTTTCTGAATTTGATTTAAAAATATGCATGTTGATAGTGAAGCGTGTGTAAGAATAAATGTAGTGGAGTGTGAATGGTTTAATATTAATAAGAGAGTGAGGCAGAGATGTGTTTCGTATCCATAACCATTTAATTTATATGTGGATGGATGGGGTAATGAGGGAATAGTGAAACTATGGTGTGGAATAGTAGGAGGTATAGATCTAAGGTGCAGTCTGTTCAGGTAGAGAATCTTAGGGGTACGTTAGGTATGAGAAGAGTTGATATAATGAGGGAGTTGTGAAGAAAGAATTAAAGGATGGATGATGGTCTATTGATTAAGCTATTGCACTGGCCAACAAAGATTTTGCGGCAAAACATTTGAAGGTCATTTTATAGGTAACTTGTTGCCCTGATTCCGAATATGACCTCCGTTTTCCTAGATTGGCTCTAGTTTTTGAGATACAGGGTGGTCACATAAATACATTAATAAAAACAATTTATGTTAGGTTGTTACGTAATTCACAAAAAAAAAAAAAAAAAAAAAAAAACACGAAAGATATATTTCAAATTGTTAATGAGTAAGTACATTGAAGAGGGTTGAAGGTTGCACAGGAGATCGGCCACAAGGATGGTTGAATGAAAATCGGGTCTTTTGATGGTAAGAAAGGTTGAATAAGACTAGGAATTATCATCAGTATTCAGCAAAAAAGCAACAGTAAACCTATATTTAAACAAATAAACAATATACATAATAAATAACAATAATTTAACAATAAAATAATAATACATAATACAAAAATTCATGAAATCAAATGTATGAAAATATATATAAAAACACTGTATATAAATAAGAAAATAAAATAGTTTCCCCTAAAATGAAGTTTTCTTTGAGGGGGGAATTTAAGGGTAACAATTATAATTGAAATAAAAATTAATACACAAATTTGAATACGTTAAATTAATTTATTTAATAAAAATTTAGCATGCAATTTGTAAATGAAATAAATTGACTTAAAAACTATTATGAAAAATATGGAACACGAGAAAATCACTAATAACAATATTTAATCACGAAAATGTAAACGATACAATAAAGCAAAAATATTGTTAAGCAGCTTACCCTGTACTTTACATAAAATGGTAAGAAATAATGCGAGACACTGTCAATATTGCTTCTTAAACACAATCGGCGGAATCACAGAAACACGAGGATGGATATGTAAACATATAAACATCGGGAACGTAAATATCAAGCTTTTCTTCACAAATGAAAAGGAGCATTCAAAAATAACGTTGTAAACTTCAAAATGGCGAACACAAGAAGAATGAGGGAGACGAGCGTGACGACATCTAGCGAATGCGCGGGAAACTTACAGAGCGGAAGGAGAGAGAGAGAGAGAGAGAGAGAGAGAGAGAGAGAGAGAGAGAGAGAGAGAGAGAGAGAGAGAGAGAGAGAGAGAGACTACATTTACCCCCCCTTTAGGGACGGAGTCCTTAAAGAGTGAAGCGAAGAACAGGGCGAAGAGGCCGACCAGCGCGGGAAGTCGGATAAGGAAGAGAAGAACTGGAAGGTGGAGAGGTAGGAGGAGGCATTGACGAACGAGGAGGAAGGGAAGGAGTAGGTGGAGAAGTTACAGGCGGAGTAGGGGTGGGCAAAGTAAAAGGAATACGAGACGGAGGAGTAGGGACCGGAGGACAGGCAGGCGGAACAGGCATCAACGGAGGAGAACGAGAAGGAACAGGGAGACGAGCGTGACGACATCTAGCGATGCGCGGGAAGACTTACAGAGCGGAAGGAGAGAGAGAGAGAGAGAGAGAGAGAGAGAGAGAGAGAGAGAGAGAGAGAGAGAGAGAGAGAGAGAGAGAGAGAGAGAGAGAGAGAGAGAGAGAAGAGAGAGAGAGAGAGAGGAGAGAGAGAAAAGAGAGAGAGAGAGAAAGAGAGAGAGAGAGAGAGAGAGAGAGAGAGAGAGAGAGAGAGAGAGAGAGAGAGAATACAACATAAAATGCTAATAGGTCAAAACATTCAAATCAGTACAATGAAATCACAATTAATGCATTGCAAATCGCTGTCTATATGATTGTCTTCTGTGTGCAGAATGTGGACAATCACGTTGAAGGTTCCAACAATAGTCTGCCATCATGTGTGTATCCCATCTTCCTTGGTATCTTTCTTCCATCACCTTGATATCTTGATGGAACCTCTCCCCTTGTTCCTCACTATAACATCCTAGTTTATCCGGAAACCGATCTAAGTGACTATGTAGAAAGTGAACTTTTATGCTCATATTAGCATTCAAATTTTTGAAGTCTGAAAGCATTTTCTGTACGAGTTCTACATAGTTGGCAGATTTATGGTTGCCCAAAAAGTTCTGAACAACCAAGACAAAACTTTCCCAGGTAGATGCTTTAATATCAGTCATGGAATTTATGAAATTGTCATCCTTGATGATTTGGCGAATTTGAGGGCCGCTAAAGATTCCAGCTTTGAATTTCTCCATACTCAACCCTGGAAAAAATCTGCAAATATATTTGAAACATAACATTCACCATCTTTGTCTAAGGCCTAACAAATTGCTTCATCAGTCCTAGTTTGATGTGAAGTGGTGGGAAAATAATTTTCCCCTGTCAACCAGTGGTTCGTTAATGATATTTGATGCACCTACAGTCATATTTTCCCTAGCAGGCCATACAACTTTTTCCCAGTGGTCTTCTTAAGCCCTACTATCCCACAAGCATATGAAACAAGGGTACTTAGTATATCCGCTTTGCTGCCCAAGTAAGATGTTGACCATCTTCAAATCAACGCATATATAGACCACTTGTGTTCATTATATCTTCTGCAAGATCATTCTTATATTTTCATATTCCTTTCGGTTTTGTTGAGTGATCTATTGGAATCGATGCATAACTATTGCCATTGTACAATAAAACACAATTCAAAGCTTCTCGTTGAACTATCCATAAACAATCCCCAATCTTCTGGTCGGTATTTAGGTAACCCCATTTGGAGTAGGAGTCCAAGGATGTTCCTACAGTATACTAGATCTTCTTCTCTTCAATGAAATATGGAAAAAGTACTACCTCTCTTGTCCGAAAAAAGTTATTTTACATTCGGCCTTGAAACAGTTCTTTTCACTTAGTCTAGATGCTAAAAGCTCAGAATCTTGCTTGGAGAGACTTAACTCTCGTACTAAATCATTGATCTCTTCCTGGGAGAACTGTTGCTGTGTAAGTACTTTCTTCCCTATTCACTACACTTTATAAATGTGCACACACAAATCTGAACTATCTCTTCATCAAGACAATGCTGAATACCAGATGTAGTGAACACTGGGATGGGACATCGTCGGAGTGTGGTACAGGTCGCCTTGCTGTTTCCAAATCGGATACATAAATTTACGTTTTCTTGTTACGATTGATACCTTTCACATTAACCAAACAAAAATAACAGTCACTGTGGTGATTATTTGGCTCCCGCCATACCATAGGCACAACAAATTTTAAACCTTTTCTTCGTCCATTTTTCCACAGACGTAGATTTTCGACATTTTACAGACCATATGGAGAGCCCAAGACTTATCTTGGTCTCCGAGTTTCATTCCAAAGTATGCCAGAATATGCTTGCTTCACAAAGTTAGTAATATTTCTTCTTTGGTTCTCCTTACTGCAATATTTACCTAGATGTAGGTACATTGGGGTTATTCAAAACAGGCTCTTCATAAATGAAGTATTCAGTGTTCACAGAAAATATAAAAATAAGTATATATAAAGGTAAGCGCCTTAAAATAACGATATTACTGTAAAATATGCATTAAAAAGATATTTGTATAAGAGTAAATCTGTAATAACCTGTATCTCAAGAACTAGAGCCAATCTTGGAAAACTAATGTCATTTCTGAAATCAGCACACCCGATATACTATAAATTCGCTAAAATATCCTTGGCAGCAAAAAAAAAAATTTTTTTTGTTGGCCAGTGTAATCCATAAAACCTAAATACAATTTATTCTACTTCTCCCTCATTTTCTCAATCATTTGTTTATGTAAAGATTTGAACACATCCTCTACCACTCTAAACGCACCTTCCTTTTTCTTCACCAATCAGTCCCTTCAGTCACTCGACGCACTGTTTCAACAGCCTATCTTCTCTACAACACTCAGTAAACTTATTCCCCTAAAATTTATAAGTTTTAATAAGTGTCATAATTACAACATAATTACAACCTTAATAACTAGCAAAATCCGCCAATTTGGCTTAGTCAAAACATACTATATGATGCCCAGACCATCCGTATACCTATCCAATCCTTTCTTAAATGTTGCAAGTGAGTTACACTCAACAACCTCTTGCGGCAAACCATTCCAAAAATAAAATCTTCTGAATGGATATTTTCTTACCATCAAAAATTACTTGACTTCTTCTAATTTTCTAACACCAGCAACACAACGGCTACAAAATAATATTTAACATTGGATTAAAGTACTATAATTTTAATTATATTTATACTATAATATAATTGAATCGTTGATAATCGATTAATCGTTAAAAAATGATGGATTATCAAAAAAATAATAAAGGCGTTTTCGATTTTGCACTTTTGCTAACGAAATTTAGGAAAATGCTAAAAAGTCGTTCGATTATGTCAATTTTAGCACAAATTTAGTAAAATGCTAACGAAACGTTAGTAATTTCCTAAATTCTGTTAGGTTGCTCTTTCCTAACGAAATTTAGGAAAATGCTAACGAAAAATGTAAACAAATAAAAGCGTTTTCGATTTTGCACTTTTGCTAACGAAATGCTAAAATTTTTGTTCGTTTTCGTCAACCTAGCGCAAAAAAAAAAAAGGCTCACCAAACGTAAAAAATGCTAATTCTGTAATATAGAATAAAATTCTGTATAAAATAGCAAACTTACATAGAATTAAAGAAATTCCTTACGTTTGATAAGCATTTTTTACGTTTTGGCTGGATGGTAGAAAGCTGAGCTAAGTGGCATTTCGATAACAAAAGATGCAAATCAAACACTGCTAGAACTGCGGCAGTAGTGGTTCATGATTTGATGAATGTTTCATTAATGTGAAATTAGCTTTAAATTTAATTTCTTCAAATCAGATAACTTCATCTGGCAGAAGGTGATCAAATTATTTGTGATAAAACCATTATTATTTTTTTATTTTTTGTTTATTCCAAAACGTGCTCCATTAGAACAACTGATCAAAATTTTGTAAACAATCGGTCGATGTATGCCGAAAATTCGTGCTAAAACTGTATTAGCATTTCTTATCGAGCGTTGTCAGCACAAATGCAAAATGGAAAACGCCTTAATGAAACCGATATATCAATAATCGGAAAAACATCGATAGTTTTATCCCTATGAAAAGAAAAAAATTAGCCGGTTAAAATTTTCGGAGTTATTAAAAAAACACAGCCTGAAAAAACAAGTAAAAATTTGTTTTTTTTTTTCATTTTTTCAATTAAGTTGTGGTATTATTTTTTGAACATTGTATAAGTTTAAAATGTACTTTATAATTTACAGGACATTTTTTGGTTCCAATTTCCTACAGGGTGGAAGCCCCTGAGTTTGTGTTCATCCCCTTCTTTGATATTCGTATTTTTATTAAATATTCTGAATTTTGATATAATATTTTGTTTGTGGCTTCATTAATGTTTTCTTACTCTGTTTTAGCTTTCAGTAACATTTTTATCATAATTATTTAATCAGAATTTAGAAATGCCATGTGCAAAAAGTTGTGTGTACTTTTTAAGGAAATAAAAGGTAAATTAAATTAAATGTGGCTGATCACGCTGATGAGTCCAGTGATAATGAGCTTGACAGTAGTCACAGCACAGTAGTCCGTACTCAGTAGTGACTGGGAAGTGGGGACTAGTGATTAGAAATCAAAAGTTGATATGCCAAAGCCAAATATTTAATTTAGTCATCCACTCATCCTCTTTCATTTACAGTCTTGGTATATTTTTATTATTTCATTTGCATCCCTTAAGTCACTTTTGAGTTTTGTCATTCAGACTCATTCTATATAAATATAATATACATTAATGTTTAAAAGTAAATTATAAGTATATGATTGATATGATACCAAAATGTAAAATACATAGTAAAATTAGTAAGTAGAAGCCTACAAACAGCAGTCTGCAGGCTACAACCTACTGTAAATTGTAACGAAAACAATTGATAAAATATAAGAGAAAGGTAGTTCTGCTATTTTATAAATCATAATGAAATATTATATTACCCTCTTTATATTTTTAAAAATACATTTAATGAAAAAAACTGAAAAACATAAAAAAAACATGTTTTTCTTGAAAAAAACACAATTTGAAAAAAAGTTTACAAATTAGGAACTTAAATAATATTAGAACATTAGAAATATAGAGACCGTAAGAATAGAAATATAGAGACATTAAGAAGAGAGTATCACCCATGGGCTCTCGTCACAGGTGGTTCACTTGTCTTAAGCTCGTGATAGCCTGAAGGGTAGTATTTGGTTTGCCCGGAGGGATGGCATATGCCCTTCGTTGGTGAGGTCCGTTAAAAAAAAAAATAACAAAAAAACAGTAGGAAGCCACAGGGTCGACTATCGAGACTGTCCCTTTCAACTGAATAGAACCAATCACCAAACATGTTCATGCAAATCCACAAAGCACCCTAGGACTTGTCAATAACTAACATAGTATACACAAAGCCTACAACTAATGAAAAAAACAGTATAATAATTGGGTGCAGAGAGGGGCTTCACTAATTTTATAAAAATCACAGGATATATTCTAAAAAAATAATAATGAAGAATAATGAAACAAAAATGGGTGCTCTCTTTATGAAAAAAAATGTTTACAGGCTGACAGCTCACTTTTAAAGTTCTATTAAAAAATCTCTTGTACAAGGTTTCTATAAAAAAATTTTTAAATGACATAGGATATATATAAATATATACTCTAAAAAATAATGAAGCTTAAAAAAAATGAAAATGATTTGAGTCTAGGAAAAAAAGTTACAGCCTCTCAAAGTTTGAAATTTTCCCATAGGCATTCTTATAAAAAAAAATTAGTGGGCCTTATTGCATGTTTTAGGGCCATCCTAGTTCAGGTTATCATAAGATTTGTTAAAGTATACATAGATTTCCTCTGTGTATACATCATAACCAGAACTAGAGGGCCTGAAATGAGACCTAACCAGGATGTATCCAAAAGAGAGAAATGAAATTCTGGCCAAAGTTTTAGTAACTTTGAGAGGCTGTAAACTTTTTCCTAAAGAGAGCAACCAATTTTTGTTTTCACCATTCTTCATTATTATTTTTTACAGTATATCCTGTGATTTTTATTAGTCAGCTACCTGTTACAAGAAAAACTAAATAAATTACATTTAACATCCAATTGACTTATGTTTAAATACAGTAGGCCTACTTCAGTTTTCAAAATTATGTTTAAAATAGTAGCTAGTTTAGTAGTTTAAGGGGGGCGTTGCGCGCTAGCAACACTAATGTATTGGATAAATTATCATTCGAGGAAAGATTTCTTTACAATATTTATTTTGATGACACATGCAAAAAAGTGTTTAATTTTTGTAATTTCTTCCCAAATATCATGAATCAGCATTTTAATCAGTAATTTTTAACAGTGAATTTCTGCTGAACTACAAAGTTGGCCCGGATTTCACTAAAATGCTGATATACACACAAGTTTTTGTAATAACTTTAAGTAGCATATATATATAAATATAAGAAAGATTTTATTTTTATTGTTTATTAAATCTCAAATTGCCTCTGGTAGATACTGAAGTATGTGTGTGTTGTAACTTTAAACAGCAAGTAAATTTTGATCAAGCAGTATTGATGCAGCGGGCTAACGATACGATTCACCCCATGCAAATTGATATGGAGAGAGGAATTGATATTTCAGGATATTCCTTAAGTCTTCCATATTTCATTTTGTAACATAATATGCGACACTGACAAGGAAAACGGACGGGCCGATATAATAAGAAAGTTACCTTATTTTAAAGGAATTAATATTATAATTTTTAAAAGTGAAATTTAGCCTAAAACGAATTCAAAAAGTGTCAAAATTGTTGGAGAGGAGGTGAGTTGGGAATTTATTTATATTCGTATTTTATTTATCATTATTGATATTTTTATTGCAATTTTAATATGAGTAATAATTATTATATTAAGTAAAGTGAAAAATATAAAATTTGAATTTATACATAAGGCAATTTAAGGATGATTAGGTCACCCTCTGTAATGTGATCCACACTATACTCACGATTAGGCTAACTCAGCGTTATTCAAACTTTAATGAAACTTTTGTGTGTAGGAATTCTACCACATTATTATTTGTGTATGACTCGACAGCATAGGGCCGTGATTTAAAATTATGCATTAGAGGGGGAGGGAGTCGGAGACCAAGTTATGCACTAAAGTGAGGTCCGAGTCACCCCGCCCGGCGCGTCGGGCGGGGTGACCAGATCCTCTCTTTAAGGAGGGTGATTCGGTCACTCCTAAATAAAAATAATAATAATAAAAAAAAAAAAATTTATGGCTATAAATTAATATATAGCCATAACGGCGGTAGTACTACAGTTTATTTAGTCACTTATTTAATTCTAAGATTATTTTTAAAATGTGAGAAGTATGAATTTCCCAAAATGTCCTTCAAATATACCTTAAATTTCACTTTTCAGAAAGCAACCAGAGTTTTTGTATTGTAACACCGTTATAAAGAGCTAATATCTTATTGAAAATTATTAGATGCAAATATAGGGTTTTTGAAGTGGGTACTTTCAGTATGTTCAGCTTTAAACTGGCAAAGTAAATTTTTGATCAAGCAGTATTAGTGGCAAAAACAGGCTGTGCACTTGGTCGGTCTGCTTGTGTCAGTGGAGGGGAGTGACTGTTTCCTACCATTTGTTCATTATTTTTATATTAATCTCTAATATTTTTATTAAATTTATAATTAGTTTAAGCATATATTAAAAGTTACTTATATTAAGTGAAATTTTTTTTAAAAATGAAATTTTAATAAAAAAAAAGTCAATTTTTTAGCGGAGAGGGGTGAATCGGACCACCTTATTTATATTCGTATTTTATTTATCATTATTGACATTTTTATTTCCCTATTACGAATTTTAATATGATAAATAATTATTATATTAAGTAAAATTAAGCAAACCTAAATTGAATTTATCGTAGGCCAATTGAAGGTGGTCACGAGTCACCTGTGGTGGTCCTTCACCCCTCACGGTCAGGCTGACTCGGCGTTCAAACTTTAATAAAAATTATTAGAATTATTTTTACATTATTATTTTTTATTATTAACTTGTACTTGACAGACTATAGGGCCGTGATTTACAAAAAAATTTCCAAAAAAAAAAAAAGATACATTAGGGAAGTGTGGGAGATATGAGGTGCTTATACCTAAAGTAGTTAAGTCACCCCGCCAGTAGCCTATCTCATATATATACTATATATATATATATATAACTGCTGCTATATATATATATATATAGACACATATATATATATATATATACATGTGTATAAGAATTAATATTTAATATTCAGGATCTTTAATTTCTTTTACATGAAAAAGTTATAATATTGAAATAAAATGTTCCTTTTTTTAGTTTTATAAATTAAAAATGTGTTCATAAAAGATTTGGCAGCATCCCTCAATGATAATATAAAAATAATCAATTTTTTTTTTTTTTTTAAATGTTACACGTAGGGGTTCCTAACTTTTGAAGGTAGTAATCATCAATTCTATGATTTTTAGGTTTTAACACTTTCTAGTGTAGAATTGAATGCTCTTTCGAATGGTCTGTGTATTTTCAATAGGCAAAAAATATTTTATTCACAATATACAGGGGAACATGGGGGGGTGTTCAATTTTGGCAAGTCATAAATGAAAAATCATGATAACCTTTTTAATATTCATGCAATCAGCATGTTCCAGCAAGTGGTCAAGTCTTATTTTTATTTAAAAATAATTTGTAGACGTGGACCCCTGATTGCAGAGTTATTAATTAATTTATATGTGCATTCTTATTGAAGCATTATAAACAAAATATGGATCTATATAAATCAGATATTTGCCATCTGATGCAGAAGAAGTTTAGTATTGATTGAAAAAAAAAAAAAAAATTTATCACGAATTTTATTTTGTTAGAAAAAAAAAAAAAAAAAGAACTGGTGGGGTGTAACTTTTTTAATATTTTTCGATTACAATAAAAGTTTCACAACTTATTTACCTCTACAAGATATAATTTTTTTATTTAAAATTAAATATTTCCAGCCTTTTTATAGTTGCCGCTGATCACGAGAAAACCTTTGAAAACTTTGAAATGTTTCCCATGAGCAGCGGACAAATCTGTTGGGCATACAAAAAAATTTCTCTAAACAAATGTCTACCTTCCCAAATTATATATGCTCTGAAAATTTCAAACTGATCGTATAAATAATTAAGTTTTCATGGTTTTTCATTTTTGAGTTGCCAAATTTTTTTTTAATGATTGGTGTCATGCAACATTTTTATTATTCATCTGATAGGAATGAAACTTTTATGGCCTTTTAACTCGACTGATATACATATATTTTATTTAAATAAATTTTCTGTACGCCTAATGGTTTTGCTACTAGCGGGAAAACTTTTTAAAGTTTATAGGTTTTCCCATGAACAGCGGCAAAAGTGTTTGGTATACAAAAATTTATTTTAAAAATTTTATTTTTAAAAAAAAGTTTACCTATTTACACTACTTACCAGTTGCCAAAAGAGGGAAAAATTCAAATAATTGATGGCATATAACCTTTTTACTATTCATCTGATTATAATTTCAGGGCTTGTATAATTGGGTGAGATACACATTTTTATTTATATAAATTTGATGAAGCTACCTATATATATATATATATATATATATATATATATGCTATATATATATATATATATATATATATATATATATATATATATATATATATATATATATATATATATATATATATTAGTGTTACAACTGATACAAGTACTCACAATTTTTCAGTTCTGATACTGATACTGAAATTTTATGTACCCGATACCGATACTTTTACTCTTATAAATATGGCCTAATATATATAACATATATATATACATATATATATATATATATATATACTACTATATATATATATATATATTACTATATATATACATATATATATATATATCTGACACTAATTGTTAATGAAACCATACTATTCTCTACACTGCGGCGGTACCCAGGCCGTGGTGCTATAATGGGTTATAAAATAATATTTTAAAAATTATATATATA
>JABUQX010030566.1:0-2500 GCA_015478945.1 Trachelipus rathkii
GAAACCTTATTGCGTTAGAGTATATTCGTTGATCAGAATGATAATTAACCGATGTTGTGATAAATTTTTGCTAAATGTTACTGTGTCAGTGTAAGGTTAACGTTAATATGTTAGAGATATGCTTGAAAAAAGTATGAATAGGTTACGTTTTGCATGCAAGTGTTAGTTACTTTACTTGTGTTAAGTATGGAACTTTGTTGTTAATTTTAACAGTTTATTCGTGTGTAAGTTGTGTTAGGTTTGTCTTTGTACATTATTTTCTTAGTTCCTGTTACGCTGTGATAGCTTTATTGATGTGGAAACCTTATTACGTTAGAGTATATTCGTTGATCAGTATGATAATTAACCAATGTTGTGATAAATGTTTGCTAAATGTTACTGGGTCAGTGTAAGGTTAACGATAATATGTTAGAGATATGCTTAAAAAAGTAAGAATAGGTTACGTTTTTGCATGTAATGTTAGTTATTTTACTGGTGTTAATGTGGAACTTTTGTTAATGTTAACAGTTTATTCATGTTTAAGGCTATCAGGTTTGTCTTTGTGGGTTATATTCATAGTTTAGATGATGCTAAGTAAGCTTATTAATGTGAAAACTTTGGTACGTTTAACATATATATTGATTGATCTTTTGTATAAAGAACTTGATTTTATGTTTATGTTACAATTTTAGTAAAAAGTTTGACTTGAATCAATAGATCAATAGATCAATAGTTTCAAGGATGGACAGGAGGGTGGCTTGGTGGTGGTTTGATTTATCTGATTTAACTGATTTTAAGGGTATGTAAAACACGGACATTTAGTAACAATTTGATTGAATCATAGATTAATAGATCACTAGATCAATAGATCAAGGATGGACGGAGGGTGGCTGGATGGTGGGTTTGAATTTAACTGATTTACCTGCTTTAGGGTAATGTAAAACGTTCAATTTTAGTAAAAAATATGACCGATCAATAGATCAAATAGATCAAATAGACTCACAGCTGACAGGAAGGTGGCGGGATGTAATTTGAATGGTGGTTTGAGTTTTACTGATTTACCTGTTTAGGGTATGTAAAAAACGAAATTTTGTAAGTTATAAACAAAAGAATAAGAAATTTTATTTATTTATTTATTTATTTATTTATTTTTTATTTTTATTTTTTCTTGATGGTTCTGAAACCATTATTTTTGAATTTATATATAAAGACACCATATTGTATCATTACAAAAATATTTAATAACTCGGCACCGCACCGGAGCCAGCACCGGTGCAGCTGTCAACTCCTACTCCTCTGAGTCAGACTCCTTCTCCACTCTTTCCTTCTTTTATTCATCTTTCATCCTTCTTTCTTCCTCCTTCGTCCTTTGTTTTGCACTCTGTGCTTTTTTTTTTTTTTTTTTTTCATTCAGGTCCCCCCTCATGGGGTTCTAGGCACCCTATACGGACTTTATAACCATCATATTGGCAGCCTTCTACGGTCTCGATAACCTAAATAAACACCCAACATTGTGTTTATACCGAATGTTTATTACTCGGAGTCGAGTCAGAACCGGATGCGAAGAAGAAACGGCGGCGGAATACGATCGAGTGGTAAAAAACGATTCCTTACAGGAATCGTTTTTCGACTCAGATTCGATTTCCTTCGGAAATCGAATCTTCGACGTAATAATAATAATAATAACATTGTGTGTATGTGTATGCGCACTCGCGCGCGCACGCACTCTCTCTCTCTCACGCGCATCGAACACCTGGCTCGATTGGGAGACGTTAGGGTTAACTCAATCTCGGAATTGGAAAGCCAAAAGGGCATAAACGCGGGCGTAGCGGCTACGCTCTCGGGGGTGACCACCCCTTATATACATCCCACCGACTTGAAATTTACCCTGTTTCGAGCTTAACCCATACATAGATTATATTCCAAGTTTGAAGCCAATACCTCTAGTCCTTCATATCGAAAAGGGTGGAGGTGGTCAAATGGCTCAAATACTACTTACAAGATGCTATATTCTCTCAAAAATCAATTAAAGATTTAATTACTTTATGTAGGAAATTGTAGGTCATTTTAGTAGATCACCAATTGCTACAACTAAATTAACGGAAATTCAAAAATCTAATTTGCCAATACACAAGCTTATCCAAGATGTGGAAACAAGATGGAATTCACCATGTTATATGCTGCAAAAGATCATAGAGCAAAAAATTGGAATTATTATATATTCTTCAAATTCGAAATATCTATCTTAAATGCGAATCACTGGAAGCTAATGGAGAATATAATTAGATTGCTACAACCATTTGAAGAATTAACTAAAAGAGCGAGTGATGATGATGTAGATTTATCTTTTGTAATACCTGCAGTTAATGCATTGCAAAAATATTTAGCAAAAACTTGGAAGGATAGCGGTGTAAAAACTATGAAAGATGAACTTTTAAATTCTGTTACTGAACGTTTTGGTACCATTAAAGAGAAGAAACTTTATGTACTTGCAACAGTTCTAAATCCACAATACAAATTA
>JABUQX010030566.1:12500-17500 GCA_015478945.1 Trachelipus rathkii
TTTTGGGCAACCATAAATCTTCCAACTATGTAGAACTCGTACAGAAAATGCTTTCAGACTTCAAAATTTGAATCGCTAATATGAGCATAAAAGTTCACTTTCTACATAGTCACTTAGATCGGTTCCGGATAATCTAGGATGTTATAGTGAGGAACAAGGGCAGAGGTTCCATCAAGATATCAAGGTGATGTAAGAAAGATACCAAGGAAGATGGGATATACACATGATGGCAGACTATTGTTGGAGCCTTCAACGTGATTATCCACATTCTGCACACAGAAGACAATCATATAGACAGCGATTTGTAATGCATTAATTATGATTTCATTGTACTGAATTGAATGTTTTGACCTATTAGCATTTTATGTACTTACTCATTAACAATTTGATATATAACTTTCGTGTTTTTTTTTTTGTGAAGTACGTTACAACCTAACATAAATTGCTGTTATTAATGTATTTTTGTGACCACCCTGTATCTCAAAAACTAGAGCCAATCTAGGAAAACGGAGGTCATATTCGGAATCAGGGCAACAAGTTACCTATAAAATGACCTTCAAATGTTTTTCCGCAAAATCTTTGTTGGCCAGTGATTATTGATTAGGTTTTTAGATTTTATAAGCTCTGTGGATTAGATTTTTAATATTTAATAGTTTATACCTTTCAGGTGTATTAGAATCATAAATTTTGTATAAACCTTTATCTGTATTTTTAACATTCACCTCTCTTTCGACTCTACCATTTTAAAAACAAAGTAAGACATCTAGGAATTCCAGTTTTTTATTATTAACATCATCAAAAGTGAAGTTTAGGATGGCTGTTTCTTAAGTCGTTCTATGAATTTTTTAAGTGATTCAAATTTTCCCATATGACAAATGCATCATCGACGTGTCTTAAATAAGTCTTTGGACTAAATACTGTATGTTATTTTTATTCATAATTTGGTTAACAATATGAGACATATAGAAATCGGCGAAGGTGGGACCCAATGAGGATCCCATCGATACACCATCTTTTTGTATGAAGGTTTCATTATTAAAATGAAAGAGGTTCCTGTAGTACCGAAAGCTTTTATATATTTATTTTTATAAGAAAAGTTCACACCTCATGGACATAGCCCTATTCTAGGAAGGGAAATTCTCTAGGTAATTTCTACCTAGGATCTAGACTAGGGATCGAACCCGGGCCTTTGCCGTGCGACTCTGTCGCTCTACCGGATGAGCCACCGTAGTTCTTTCAAAATTATTGGTGGTTTATCCCTCATTTCATAAACTCCCTTAAGGATAATGTTTATTGTTTCTTTAGCTGGAACATTGAGCAGACTTTCAACATCGAGAGATATTATGTAATCAGAATGGAGAAATTCTGTTTCGTTAATGTGCAAGGGAAATTCATCTGAAGATTTTTCTGTAAAATTTTCATTTAAGTATGGAGGAACAATATTGTTAATATAATGGGCAATGTCATGAGTAACAGTGTCACTCATACTTATTATAGGACGTAGTGGAGGATTCTTGTGGTTTATAGGCAAGCTGCATAAATATCCATTATTGTAGGCAACAATTAGTTTGATTTTATGCTTAACATGCTCATCTGTAATTTTACTAGCTATTATTATTATTATTATTATTATTATTATTATTATTATTATTATTATTATTATTATTATTATTATTATTATTATTATTATTATTATTATTATTATTATTATTATTATTATTATTATTTATTTATTTATTTTTTTATTTATTATTTTTATGATTATTATTATTATTATTATTATTATTATTATTATTATTATTATTATTATTATTATTATTATTATTATTATTATTATTATTATTATTATTATTATTATTATTATTATTATTAATTATTATTATTATTATTATTATTATTATTATTATTATTATATTATTATTATTATTATTATTATTATTATTATTATTATTATTATTATTATTATTTTTATTATTATTATTATTATTATTATTGGGGAAACGTAAGACATACCTTTTGACAGCTAAATTTGGAGAAGAATCATGTGAATGAAACAAAAGGGGAAGCCTCACCAACTTCCCTTCACCAAAGAACAAAAATTTTATAAATAGAAAATGAATGAGATGAAATTTACTCCTTTATCAATGAATTATTTTTAATATTTTATTTATTTTCTTTAACGATTATTATTTAAAAATTAGTTATTTTAAGTATGTTCCATTGATAAATTATAATTGTGATTTCAAGTATTATTATATTATTATTAATTATTATATTATTATTATTATTATTATTATTATTATATTATTATTATTATTATTATTTATTATTAATTAATTATTATTATATTATTATTATTATTAATATTTTTATTATTATTATATTATATTATTATTATTATTTTATTATTATTTATTATTATTATTATTATATTATTATTATTATTATTATTATTATTATTATTATTATTATTATTATTATTATTATTATTATTATTATTATTATTATTATTATTATTATTATTATTATTATTATTATTATTATTATTATTATTATTATTATTATTATTATTATTATTTATTATTATTAATTATTATTATATTATTATTATTAATCAATTATTATTATTATTATTATTTATTATTATTTATATATATATTATTATTATTATTATTATTATTATTATTATTTAGTAGTAGTTAGTAGTAGTAGTAGTAATATTATATTAAGTACGGCTCTCTCTCTCTAAAGAGGAAAATTCTAAATATATTATATTATATATATATATATATATTAATATATATTATATATATATATATATATTATATTATATATATAATATATATATATATATATTTAATATATATAATAATATATTTATATAAATATATATATATAATATATATATATATAATATATAATATATATTATATATATATATATATTATATATATATAATTATATATATATATATATATAAAATATATATATATATATATATATATATATTTATATTATATATATATTTTAATATATATATATATGCCTACCCAGCCTATCCCTTAATATATATTGTGATGTGTATGTGTATGTGTATGTGTATGTGTATGTGTATGTGTATGTGTATGTGTATGTGTATGTGTATGTGTATGTGTATGTAGCAGTATGTACATTATGTGTCAAATTGGAAATAAACTGAAGCATTATTGTATTGTATGTGTATGTGTATGTATATGTAGCAGTATGTACATATATGTGTATGCGTATGCATTCTTATAATATTTATTTGCGAGCATAATTTTGCATAATTTTTTTTGGTATTATTTTATTTCTAATTTCTCTTTTGGCTCCTATCGTAGGAGTTAAAAAAAGTAAATTTAATAAGGACATTCCGAAGCTCATTTTTTCATTTACCTTGGATTCCACCAAGGAAGACGTGGAAAGTGGCGGCTAAATAGAAAAATTACCTGGAGAATATCCTCACTTGCACATCGCACAACAATTAACTCCCAATTCAACACTACAGGAACCTTCGGAAGCTTGTGTAAGTGTTAACCGCAATTTTTTTCTCTAATTCTTCCCCTTTTAATTTTAAAACTTAATAAGTTGGCATGTTAAATGGACAGGAAAACTAACTCATCCTCACAGGAAGGATACAAAATATCTGGGAAGGCTCAAGCTTCGCACGTTGGTTAGAGGATGCTTGAAGAAAACATACAACTCAAACAATGCACCACAGAAAGGGCCAAAATTATACAAGCCAGAAGTCAAATTCACTTAACAGATAGTAAATTCATAAGCCTTTTAAATTCGAATCCACAACTGCTCCGAATATACAAATTCGAAGATTTCATGGATATTCTACGTTCAGTAGTTTTGCCAGAAGACTCCCTCCACCAATTTGAAGCATTTGAACGAATATTAAAATTTAAGTGGAACTCTCAAAAAACTCTCTCTTCAAGCGCTCTATGCAAAAAGGATGGTGCCTGAAAAGGATGGCAGAAGAATTGGGAGAGAATGCATAAGCATGAAAGAAGAAAGATTTTCTACCTAGCAAAAATGTATAAAAACTCAAAGAAAAAACTTTATAGTATCAAAAATAAGGAAGGAAAGGTACTTACAGCATAGAAAGAGGTAAATGAGAGATGGACTAAATACTTTGGAGAACCCCTAAATGCAGAAGAAGGGAGGAATGAGGAAGATGAACAATATGTGGGAGAGGAGGTGAAGGGGTGAATCCGATAACGATGGGAGAAAATGAGGAGGGTTTGTCAAAATGAAGAAAGGGAAGGCGCCGGATGAAGATGTAATTGAGATAAAGTTAATAAGTAAAAGAGGAGAAGAATTGAAGAGGAAAATAGTGGAGTTTTTTAATAAATATTGGATGTAGGGTATAGTTCCCGGTAGACGGGGAGAATAGTTTGTTTTGCCCATTTATAAGGTAAAAGAAGATATTGGAGATTGTGGATACTATAAGGGAATAGCTTTGTTGGATAATATAGCGAAAGTGTACGAAAAGATTTTAGAAAAAAGATTAAGAGGAGTAATAGAGGTATAGTTGGGAGAGGAGCAATATGTGTACAGGAAGAGCAGGAGTACTTTGGACCTGCTGTTTGCTTTAAGAATCGTGTTGGAGAAGAGTTGGGAATTTAATAAAACAGCATATATAACCTTCTTGGACTTGAGAAAGGCATTTGACATGGTACCCAGAACCAGACTCTGGAGGATGTTAGGGGAGGTGTACGGAGTAGAGAAAAGACCGAGGAGAGCAATAAAATGTCTGTATAGCGTTTGTGAATGTAAAGTGAGAACTAGATGTTAAAAGGAGAAATGGTTTGAGGTGGGGACGGGAGTGAGGCAGGCAGTGTCCTGTCTCCCTTAATCTTTATAGCTTACTTAGATGTAGTGACCAAAAAGGTTAAAGAGTAATTTCCGAATCTGGATGGTGATATAATGGTGTACGCAGACGATTTGGCGTGTTGGAGTGGTGAGGAGGGGGT
>JABUQX010030566.1:30000-35000 GCA_015478945.1 Trachelipus rathkii
TATTAATACCCACATTAAAATCTACAAGGAAACTCAAAAATCACATTAAAAACTATTACCACCAAAACAAGAAATATCTTTCTTCCTGCTTTCTCTTACTAAGGGATACCCTTTCAGTCTAATCACCATGTCGTCTGTACCCAATTCGCATGTCCGAGGGGCGTAGACTGGTACGGTCGACGCTATTGGTTTACACGACTAATAGGAACTTAATAAGATAGGGCATACCAGCCACAGCTTTAAACAGTAAAACGTATTACCGAACATTTATTCACTTGAACATAACAGACATCTGTACCTGCATGATTACACAAATCATTTAAAAATTTTTATAGAAAATTAACTTAAGCCCAAAACTGGAAAATAGCTGAGGCTTATACATCAAAACATCTAAACCAGACATAACATAAGTGTCGAACGAATGTCCCTTAAAGTTAAATTATATATGAAATGCTAAAATCTAAAATCTTAAAACAATTTCTAATTTAATTTTTTTCCAAACAATCTAGTGTTAAATAATTAATTCAATTGTTAGAATCAAATACTCTGAAGACGGGCGTCCGAGCCGTTACAGGACGGCAAGACCGGCTCAGGATCTAATAAAATATAAATATGCCACATACTTCTTGCAAATTTTCCTAGAGGGAGTATAAGGAGTTAAAATTCGAATCAATCAGAAGATAAATAATTTAAGGATCATTCGAGAAAAACAGCTAAAAGTAAGAAGCTTACGAATAATAATATATAAGACTAATAATTAATAAATAACTAATAATATAAATAATAATAAAACTATTACATATTCAATACATAATAATAAATAATAATATAATAATAATAATAATAATAATAATAATAATTAATAATAATATATATATATATATATAATTAAATAATGAAAAACACTAATAAGTATATGCTTAATAATAATGATAATACCCATGTACAAACTTTTATTTATTTCCAGGTCTAGATTCTAGAGCAGGGTTGCCACAAAAGAATCAAATGATTTAAATCAGCTGGTTTTTTTTTACGCAATTTTTTTTTTATAAAAAAAAATTCATAACTTTTTTTATTTTTTATTTTTTCTTATTTTTTTGAATTTTTAGGCAAATTTTTTTTCTAAATAAATAATTAATTTAGCTACCACCTAATTAAATATAAGTAATTTTTATCTATATAATAAGTAAATTCATCAATGTAGTTTCAAGTCATCTCTAATGTTAAAAAAATTAAATAAAAATTAGAGTACTCAGATATTATACAGAGCTGTATATAATTTAAATTAACTTACCTAAAATTATAATAACAAATTACATTTTCTAAATTCGTTTTTATTAGATAATAAGTAGATTACGAAAAATTAATTTGAGTAAAAATAATCATTTAAAAAACAGTTTTGCCTAAAAACAAAAAATAAATAAAAAAAATTTCAAAAAAAAAAAAAAAAAAAAACAATCCTGTTCTAGAGTATTAAAGCTAATGGTTCGAGTGTGAAAATAATTGTTTCATTGTTTTTCGAAACTATAGAGTCGTCATTTTTGTCAGATACGTTGATCACAATATTCATTATCTTTCTATATATGTATTTCATATGAATAATCATAACTGAGTAAATTGACAAATCAATTACTGATTTTTTAAGAAAGACATTGGAAAAAGTAGAAAGTTCCGGTTAGTTCCGCCGGAACAAGTAGTTCCGGCCGGACGAACTTCTAAAAAGTCGAGGTTCCGCCGGAAAGTCCGGCGGAACTGGTGTCCGGTTAACATCCCTAATTATAATATAAACTATATATTATTCTTTAAATTTATATTATTATTGCTATATTAAAGAGATATGAACACTATATATATATATATATTATAATATAAATATATATATATTATAGTATACTATATATATATATATATATAATATATATAAGTATATATATATATATATATATGATATAATATATAATATATTATATATTATATATATTTACTATATATATAATTATATATTATCATATTTTTCATTATTATTGGGGTAAGTTGTGCCACAATATACCGGAAACAGAAAAGTAGTAGAAGAATATGCGCAAGTCGAGAAAGAAAAACCCAGCCTTACCGCCCACTTTTTTACCTTTCTGTGAGAACTCGTCGCAGTTCGAAAATCCACCTTAGAGATTCACTGCGACCGCGACGGACACTCATTATGGCATCCGTCAAGTAGGGTATATATATATATATATATATATATATATATATATATATATATAATATATATATATATATATATATATATATATTATTATATATTTATTAAACTTTTATCTATATATATATATATATAATATATATATATATTAGTGAGTAAATATATATCACATCAGTATATAGTAGTATATATATATATTATAATATATATATATATATATATATTATATATATATATATATATATATTATATATATATATATATATATATAATATATATATGTATAATATATAATATATATATTATATATCTCCTCACTATATATATATTATATATATATATTATATATATATATATATAGATATATATTATATATATATCATAATCTATTAATATTATTATATATAGTATATATATATATATATTATATATATATATATACATATATATATATATAATTGCTTCAACCACTGCTCAATGCAAGGATTCGATTAGGATAAGGGGGATGAAAAATAAAAAGAACAACAAAGCATAATAACTGTATATATTACCCAATTATTCATATGCTTTATTCGTATGCAACATATTTATTTTATTTTTGTAATTGTAAATGAACTGCCACTATCACATCTTTATATCTTGAAGCAAACCATCTAAAAATTAAACACTCATTTGCCAAATAAGTAATTTGTTATTTTCCGAAGAAATTTAATTTTTTTTTTTTTATTTTCCTGCTGTGACTTCTAGTTATATTATTATTACTTAGTATGAGGCATTACTCTGTTCAACAAAATTTAGATACAAAAATTTAAAATTTTTATAAGCTTGAACCATATTTCTTCTAAGAAATCTTTTCCATAGATAAATAGATAACATGCCAGCTCCATCAATCTCATTTCTTAGCTCTCATTTGCAAATCGCCAATCGTTATTGTAGCTCTACAAGCATACCAGTGACCTTTGTTTTCATGTTGTAAAACTTTGGCAATGTAATCAATTAGCACCCTAATATAACTATTATAAAACTTGTTCATTTCCTTCTTATTCTTATAAGCAAATTACACTTTATAACATAACACATTTCGATTTATGACTTAATATTAAGGTAACATAGCATTTTAATATTCCTATTTCTAGTTTTTCAACAGTTCTCTGATGATTTCAAATTGCTACTACTAGTCACACAGATGTCTTTTTTCTTTGTCAATAGATTCCAGCCATTTGATATTCACTTATAATTAAAATTCTTTTTGAGTTACCAAATTTGAAATTTGTCTGCCGCTTGTTAGCCCAACCAAGCTTGTAGTGTGGTTAGCAGGTGCCTTAGCTATAGTTTTCTCTTTTGGTAGAAGACTATAGTTGTATGCTACTTAAGTTATTGACAAGCCCCAAGGTGCTATGTGGGTTTTCTTGAGCATGTTGTGTGATTGATTCTATTTACTCTAGTTGACTGGGATAATCTGGACAGGCCCATGTGGCTTCTTACTATTTCTATACTTTCAAATGTTCAAAGGTTCAAGAAATTTACCCAAGCCTTGAAACATTTTAGCACAACCCTCAAATTGCCAATAGTGATAGCCAAATTGATATCATCAGTAAACTTAGAAATCCTGCTTTTTATTTCCAAATCCGAAACATTTGATTAGATTAGGAAAATAAATTTTCCCAACAGAACTCTGAGCTGCACCATTTTTTTTAATAACTCAAATAATTCAAATGTTTATTTATGAGCATTAAGTATTTTACATTGTCTTTTGCTGCTTTTCCAATTTTTTGTTTAGTTAGAAACAACCACAATTAAACCAAATTTTATGAAATATTTTACTGAAATATAAATAAAAATTATTATATCACCTTGGTCATCTTTGTCCACATTATCAGTAATATACTTTATAAATGTTAAAAGGTTTGTCTAGTATGATTTGCCCTTCCTAAAACCTTAATTGCTTCCCTTGTTTCTTCATATTCATCATTCCCAGGAAGAATCCCCCTCTCTTCAGAAGATTATAATTCTCGTCGTGTTGGTTTATAAAGCTCGTCCTCGACTTTTACAAACCAAGGAAGGGGGTTCTATATTATCAGTGGGACTAACATATTCTTAAATTTGGCTTCAAAGCTCTTTTTATCAGAGTTCTCTAGAGTCTAGAAGATCGTGCTTCTCGGCTAATTGATTTATAATGCTAGTCCAGGATTTGCTTCAAGCAATGATAATAAAGGACAGGGTTGTTGGTCACATACTCTCCCCACATGACCAGATCATGCCGATATAACCGAACTTCACACTTCATTCTATAAGCATTATCTTCACTAAATCTTTAGAACCATTCAAAAATAGGTCTTGTAGACCTATTTTTTTCTGTCTTTCTTATGTTGTGACTCGCTTTCTTTTTCCTCTTTGTGTCTGAAGACACCACCACCCTTCCTGAGAGTGAGAATAGGAAGAAACTAGGGAATATATTAAGGTTTTAGGAAGGGCAAATCATACTAGACAAACCTTTTAACATTTATAAAGTATATTACTGATAATGTGGACAAAGATGACCAAGGTGATATAATAATTTTTATTTATATTTCAGTAAAATATTTCATAAAATTTGGTTTAATTGTGGTTGTTTCTAACTAAACAAAAAATTGGAAAAGCAGCAAAAGACAATGTAAAATACTTAATGCTCATAAATAAACATTTGAATTATTTGAGTTATTAAAAAAAATGGTGCAGCTCAGAGTTCTGTTGGGAAAATTTATTTTCCTAATCTAATCAAATGTTTCGGATTTGGAAATAAAAAGCAGGATTTCTAAGT
>JABUQX010030566.1:45000-55543 GCA_015478945.1 Trachelipus rathkii
TCCTTTATATCATTGATCTACAATCAAATAGCAACAACAAAAAAAAAACACAAAAATTAAAATGTAAAAATTTCTCATTTTATAATAAATTTAACAACTGTTGCCCATCCTTTGGAAACGTTTTCACCCCCTTTTTTTTTTTTTCTTTTTTTTTTTTTTTTTTTTCCTTTTTTTTTTTCTCTTATATTTAGCCCCACTATACACAACTTATCATTCAGTCCAGTTCGCTTAACACACATTATAAAAAATACTTTTAAGTAACTTTCTTCTTCCATACTTCCAACTTATTTTGCCCATACTTTAAAATACCACGAAAATATTCATTTCTATCATTCCTATTTCTAATTATTTATTTGTTTCATTGTAATTCTTATTCTCTTATTATTAATTGTTTCTCTTATTGTTTGTTTCTTATCTATTCTTATTATTATCATTCTCGTTCTTATTGTTTCAGATGGACCCTAAACTGCCGAGAGGTAGTTCGAGGAATTCCCACTTGCACTTCAAGGCGACAAAATCCATTGAAAAATTGCACGAAGGTTTTCATCCATCTTATCTCCCAAATTAAATCTCTTAACATAATTAAAAAACAAAAACTAAAACAAAATGACCTTTTCTGCAATGTAATTATTTCCTTGAATGTTATTATATTACGAGATCTTGTATAAGTGCTCTCACTCACTCTCTCTTTTTATTATATATTAGCAATTAATCACAATATAATAATAATAATTACAAAAAAAAAAATAATAATAATGGCTATCCAAATAGCATAATAATAATAAATATCAATAAATATTAAATCAATAATTAATAATTAATAATAATACATCAATAATAATAATAAAATGAGTAATAATCAATAATCAATAATAACTAAAATCAATACATAATCAATTCAATAATAATAACTTAATAATAATATAATAATTGCGGCGACCAAATTAAACTATTAAATAATCTGACTTAAATTGGAATATTTAACAATTAATAAATAAACATGCATAAAAATTTTAGTAAACAATATCAAATTAAATAAGAAAAAGAATAATTTTAAAAGAAAATCTTCTAAAAATTTTTTTTCTCTCGAAAATCACAAATCAAATTTCAGTTTAAAATAGATTCCATTTATTCTCAAATTCTCCCGATCAGAAACTAGGTTTCGAAAAACCTCTTCCAGTAAAGCCCTATACTATACTACTAGTCAGTAATACTAATATCACACTACAAAATACTTTTATATATATAAATATATATATATATATATATATATATATAAATATATATATATTATTTAAAATTTAATCGTTAGTATATCGTCAAATATATATACAATATATATATATAATATATATATTATATAATACTATATATACTATATACTATATATATATATATATAGTATAATATATACCTACTCCACCTCCCTATAATCTATACCGCTGATATACCCGTAGTACTATATACCCTCATATATATACTATATACATAATATTATATAACGAGCATATTTATAAAATCTATATGTAAATGTTGAAATATAATTTGTATGAATTAAAAGTCGTGTGATGCAGCCAATCTTTTTACACATTAAAAAATCTTATTACACACCCCACCTCTCTCCGGTAAAGCCGAGTTAAAGCCGAAGTGTAAAGCGAACGTAATGGACTCGGACTTTTCTTCCTGAGTTCTTTGTTGCCAACTTGCGCTGATGCTGGATGCTTTGTTTATTTCGTCTCTTTCATCGGCTTCTCCTCTGTTCCTCTTCCCATTACAAAATGTCTTACAATTTACAAGTAAAATTCTCGGGATTATGATATCACAACGAATGCGATAATAGACTCTCACTCTCTTGTAAATCTCTAAAGTTTTCCGCTACCCGTACGAATATCCTCTCTCTACTGTCTCAGTTACTCGTTATTAATAATGAGCAAAATGGGACCGCAGGACAGTTGGAATTATGAAAAAAAATACTTCTTTTGGGGACCACTTCCTTGACTGCTACTACTTAATGAATCACTGTGTTCTGATTACGAATATTAAGCAGCGTGTCACCTCCGACCAATATTTTCCCTCTATGTGAATTAAACCACATTGAGGGCTTCCCTGGACACATAGTCTCTAGCTAAACTAAATTGTTCCGACTTCATTATGAATACTAACCAAAGGCTAGGAACAGACATACTCTCGCAGTGCTGAAAGCCATTGTATCTCACACTGTCGGACATCCCACTACTACAAATTAAAATGTTCTAACACGCCTCACTTTCTCGCCAATCTCAAATCAAAAAAAACTGTGTTACTCAAAGAGAGTTAACACATAACTCAGATGCCATCGGTTGGAATGCTACTTTTCATTGCCAAAGATGACTCACCCTATACACACCCACAACCACCACACACACACACACACACACACACACACACACCATACACACACACACACACACACACACACACTACACACCACACACCACATTAGAATTTACACAAAGAGAAAATAATGAGACGTATGGCCATACTTTCAAAAATAGACCAAAACGCGCCTTACAATAATTCACTACTCCTCATCTATTTCTTACTTTCCTTACATAGCACAGCACGTCATAACAGACAAAAAAATTTTGATTTGTCAGAAATGTCTTCGATTTCTATTTTGAATAAAAACACTAATATATATACTACTCATAATCCCTATCACTACCTCATACGTATACCTACCCTACAATATACTATACTCATATATCATACTCCACATAGTTATACTAATCTATATATTACTACTATACTACCCCCTCACCCTACTATCTAATATTACATATCACAACTATACTACTACCTATACTACTCACTATCCACTACCCTAGCTACCTATACTCTAATATATATACCTATACTATATATATCACGTATATATATATACATCATATATATACTACTATCTGATATACCTCACTATATCATATACTATATATATATATATATTCTAATAGATATATATATATATAATATATAACCTCATGTTATATATTCACCTACTATATACCATATAACATTGTTATTCTTTCTTTTTTTCAAATCTTTGTCGATAATGATTGTCAAGTGTTTTTATCAGCGTAATGGAATTAAAAGGCACGCGATGTCTTTTCGACCAACACAAAACAAGACAAAAAGAAAATTACGACCAAAAAAAAATTTCAAAAAAATCACGAAAAACAAAAAAAAAAATGAAAAGAAAACACACATGTTTTTAATGTTATTAAAAAACTCTACATGAACTTTTTATCTGGTATTATCGTTTAAGTTTCAAATTTTAGGAATTAATATTTAATCTCTTGATTTCTTTTATGTTTTATATTTTATTTTATTATTATTATTATTCCATATTTAATTCACTTATCTCTTATTATGCCTTTACTTATCTCACTCTATTATTCACTTATTATTTATTCATCTCATTCATCTATGTAACCACTTATTATCTCATTATTATGGGCCAATATAATAGTTAAGTTAAGCTCATCTAGAAAAAACTATATTTTTAGAAGTAATCTATGTTTGATATGGGTTATTCGAAAGCAACTTCTGCCACACTGTTCGTTAATTAAAACACTAAGCTAACTTACTGATAACCTTTGTTACAGCTCACTAGCACAGATTCTGTGCATTACTTAACAGCAACTCTCATCATAAACCTAAACTCTCAATGCATTCCCTAACTCCGAATCAAACATACAAAGAAAATTCGGCTAGAGGGATCCACTCATTTCATATTCGCAGAGAGATTTTAGCAAAGGTTTTTTCATTACCAGTCACTAATCTATAATAATAAAGGCACCCCCCCGCCCGCTCCCCACAAAAAAAAAATGATTTCAAATAATTATATTATTATTATTATTATTATTATTATTAATTATTATTATTATTCATATTATTATTATTAGAATTTTTCTTGTTATCATACTCATATCACCCTACGAGCTATATCTACTATATTATACCTACCTCTATCACTACTACTCCTATACTTAGTTATACCGCTACTACCTATCACTACTACTATACCTAATACTATATATCATACTAATATCTATATCTATACTATATACCTATATATACTTATATACTATAAATACTAACTTATACTATAAATATATACTACTCATATACTACTCATCCTACCTATACTATATATACTCATATTACCATATACTTTATATATATATACAACACATAAACCAATATATATATATATAATATTAATATAATATAGCTATATATATACACCTATATATATATATATACTTACTATAATATCACTTTACTATACTCACCTTATACTATACTATAATCTACTACTACACTCACTATACTATATACTATATACTACTACACCTATATATACATCTATATCACTACAATATATAACTCATATATAGTATATCACACTATATATACTACCTATATCTACCTATACTCTCCTATAATATTTACCCCCTATATACTCTATATATATATATATAGTATATTATATATCGATGCGCACGTAACAATAGGATTCTTCAACGAAATTAGATGGTGCTGGCTACGACCAGAAGTTTGTCTTTAGCGTAATATTGTGGCACAACTGCACTTGATTGCAGATATGCCACACTGACAAGTTAATCTACTGATGTCCAGTAACCCTACTTTGCATACATCTTTAGAGCAGAATTCTTAAAAAAAAATTAACGCGACAAAAAGCTGTGCTATAAATGTTTTGGGGCCTAAAAGGAATAAATATATGATGTATCATTGTAATACTGTTAGTGTCCATATATATATCACCTATCTATACCTATACTATATATATATATACTATTATACTACCAGTTATATATATATATCACCTATATATATATATATACTATATATATATAGTATAACTTATATAAACTCACCATATATGATCTATATCATATATACAGACTATCACCTATCACTATATACTATATATCTATACTATATATATATATCATATACCTTTTTACTACTATATATATAAACCTATATATACTACTATACTCACTATACTCACATACTATCACTTATACTATTATATAATCCCCTAATACTTATTACATCCCCTATTACCCCTATATACTATACTATATATATACTCTATATAACTATATATACCCTATACTATATATACTACACCTACTACCTATATATACTACTCTCACTATATAATACTACTCAATACTATATACTATATTACTATATCGATAAACTATACCTATTATATATATACCCTCTAACCCCTATAGATCACCTTATATAATATATACTCACTATATATATACTATATACTATATTATTATATATATCTATATATTACCCTAGTATACTCACCCCTATATATCACCCTACCTATATACTATATACTATATCACCTATACTATATATTACCACTCGGGTTGGGATTTCTTGATTTTTTTTCAGAAACACAATCAATCAAATCATGATTTTTTTGATTATTGATTTTTTTATTTTTTTTTATGTTTTCAGATTCGTGACGCCACGCGAAATATAATTATATCTATACTAGCATACCTATACTATAATATATATATACCCATCACTAATATATATACCTATACTCACTATATACCTATATTACTATTATACTACTACCTAACTATATATATACTATACATATATATATATATAATATATATACTATATATATAAAGAGAGTAAGAAGACGCAAACTCAACTCTGAGCTGTCCATCCTCAACCATAAAACATCTCAAGAATAACGAATAATTTTTATCAATAATTAATGTAATAATGAAAAGTAATCCCTCACTAATAAGAAAGCCACATGGCCCCTACCAGACTGTCCCAGGTCAACCAACAATACAGTTTAAAATTCGAGAATCAATAATTAAAAGCCGCATTGGCCCATCTAGAATGTCCCAGTCAATCCATTAGCTAAATTACATAAATAAGCAATACAATAATCAGAAAAGCCGCATGGGCCTATACTAGACCAGTCCCACTCTCAACACGATAATAATTACGAAGCTGAACTTAACCCCCTTCTAGAACTTCCCAGTCAACCCATAATATATAAGAATAAATACTTAAGAAGCCGCATGCTCCTATTTAGCACCTCTCCCAGTCAACCACCACACAGCATTCACCTAACTAGACGCCGCCACATGCGCCCTCAACAATGTCCCAGCTCAACCATAATAAACTCACCTCAAAAAGAATAATACTTAAGAAGCTGCATGGTCCTTTTAGACTGTCCCAGTCAACTCAACCCCAATAAAAATTAATAATAAGATTGCCGCATGGTCTCTAGAACTGTCCAGGTTCAAACCATCAAGAAATACCTCAAATAAGGACACTAATACTTAAGAACCGCTCAGGCAATTGGCCTATCTAGCGGACTGTCCCAGCTCAACCATAATACATCTAATAATAACGAACATAATCATTCAGGAACAGCCACATCGCACTCCCTTCACACCAATGTCCCAGCGTAACGAACTTCATAATAAAATAAGAATAATTGCCTTAAGAGCCGCATGGCCCTTTTTAGACTGTCCCAGTCCAACCAAAAAAAACATTAATAATTGACGAAGCCACTGGCCCCTCCAGAATGTACCCAGTCAACCATAAAAAATAAAGACTTAAGGGCTCCTCCCATTGCCCCATCTCCCATCTTCCCATCAGCCGCCTCCTCGCCTTACTCCCTCCACTCTCCAAACCTCACGCTCTACTGCGCGTACTCGTTCTCCCGGCATCTTACTATATGCCCCCCCATCTCAGTCTTGCTAATTTATCTTTCCAACTTCAACACCCACCCACCACAACTCTCTCCCCTAAACCCACTCGCTTCTCCACTCTATCTCTTCTCGCTCTTCCCACAAATATCGCCCCTCAATCACATTCCATATCAGCCTTCTAGGCCCTTTTTTATCTACCTTGTTGCATGCTCCATCGCCTTCTGATCCACATCCTTCAATCGCTGCAGCCTACCAGCTATACTATTCAAATACTCACTCCTTTTTCAGTTCTCCATACTCTCCCCATCACCAGATCTTCTCATAATCTGCCGATACCCAAACGCTTCCTATTGTTTTCACAGTATTCTTATTCCTCCATTTTTGCCCTTCCACGTCCAGTTACACACCCTCCCTCTGCTACGTAAATACGCCCACCCAGGTGCCACAAACTGATCTAAGCTCTCAATCTTTCATCATCACTATATGATTAACTTTCACTTCCTCTCTCATCTTTCTCCTACTAACACTCTCATTATCACTCTCTCCTTTCCATACTTTATCTCCTAAACACCCTCCACAAATTTCCGGCAAACTTCCATAAGTACTCTCAATACCCCTCCTCACCACTCCAAACGCCAAATTCGTCTGCCCTCACACCACTCTAATCACACATCCAGCATTCGGAAATTACTCCTCTTCACAACCTTTTTCGCGTTCCACTACATCTACCACTAAGCTATCAAAGATTAGGGAGACGGACACTCTCCTCCTGCCCACTCCCGTCCCCACCTCAAAACCATCTCTCTCCTTTTAACATCTAGTTCTTCACTTTACATCCACACAACTCATACAGACCATATTACTGTGCTCTCCTCGGTCCTCTTCTCTACCTCCGTACCACCTTCCTAACATCCTCCACGAGCCTGGTTCTTGCCCCCGCGTACCATGTCCAAATGCCTTTCTCCAAGTCCACAGAAGGTCCTATATATGACTGTCTTACTTAATTCCCAACTCTTCTCCAAACACGATTCTCTCAACACAACACGCAGTCCAACAGTACTCCCTGCTCTTCCCTGTACACATACTTGCTCCTCTCCCAACACTATACTCTATCTACTCCTCTTAATCTTTTTCTCTCCAAATTCCTTTTCGTAACACTTTCGCCTCTATATTATCCAACAAAGCATCATTCACCTCTACTCAGATCCACATCTCCCAATATCTTCTTTTACTTATAAATGGCAAAACAAACTATTCTCCCCGTCTACCGGGAACTATACCCTACATCCGATTATTATTAAATAAATCGTCATTCTCTTCACATTCTACTCTCTCTTCTACTTATGTAACTTCTTTACGGTATTTACATCTTCATCCGGCGCCTTCCCTTTCTTTCATTTGAGACCCCCTCATTTTCTCCCCCATCGTTATCGCATTCACCCCTCACCCTCCCTCCCACATATATGTTCATCTCCTCCTCATTCCCTCCCTTCCTTCTGCATTTCGGGGTTCTCCAACCAGATATTATAGTCCATCTCTCATTTACCTCTCTTTTGCTATGCTGATGTCACTCTCACCTTTCCTTCCTATTTTTGATTACCAGAAAGTTTTGTTCTTTGCAGTTTTAATATATCATTTTATGTAGATGCAGAGTAAAATAATTTCTCTCTTCATGCCTGATGCACTCTAATCTCCCCAATTCTTCTGTCCATCCTCTCTTCAGACTTCTTCCCTGACGCACAGAGAAGTCGAAGAACGTCGTCGCTGCCAAAGATGGCACACTCGTAAAACTTTTCACCATGCAAATCCCCGCACGTCGGTGTTGCGGTGAATCTTTCCATAGCAGGACTCCAGCACAGGTAGAATATCCATGAAATCTTCGAATTTGTATATTCGGAGCAGTTGTGGATTCGAATTTTTAAAAGGCTTATGAATTTACTATCTGTTAAGTGAATTTGACTTCTGGCTTGTATAAATTTTCGCGCCCCTTCTGTGGGGCATGTTGAGTTGTACTCGTTTTCTTCCAAGGCATCCTCTAACCAACCGTCTGCGAAGCGTGCACGCCCTCATCCCCAGCTCATTTGTATCACTTCTGTGAGGATTGCACGCGTTACGTTTTCCTGCTCCATTTTAACATTGCCAACATAATTACTTTTCCAAACGATTAAAAGGGAAGAATTAGAGAAAAAAATTGCGGTTAACACCTTACACAAGCTCCCGAAGGTTCCCTCTAGTGTTTGAATTTGGAAGGGTTAATTGTTGCACCTGCGTCAGCTGTTCCCACGCTGAGGATATTCTCCAGGTAATTTTTCTATTTAGCGCCACTTCTCCACGTTCTTCCTCTCTCCGCACAACGGTAAATGACACACAATGAGCTATCCGGCACAAATGTCCCTTATAAATCTACTTTTTTTAGAACTCCATCGATACGACCCCCAAAAGAGAAATTAGAAATAAAACTAACTCACCACAATAACAACAGTTATCCGCCAACAATTATGCTCCCGCCACAATTAAAATGATCTATCAACGCACTAGCCCATACGACAAAATCATACACATATCATTACATACTGCTACCACTACACACTACACATACACATTATCACTGCATCACATAAACATACCACATACACATACAACACTACACATCCACCGCATCACATAACACTACCACATACTCATACACCATACACACCTACACACTACATCATACACACCCTACAAATTACACATACACATACCACAATAGCACATCAGCATCAAACAACCCCCACCCCAACCCACCCTTTATTTTAACTTAGCTTCAACTACATTATCCCTTCTCTAAACCCTTAAAACTATACCCCTATTTCTCATCTAATTAACCATGTAATTACATTAAACTATTTACAAACTATATTTAAACCTAATTTAATTTTTTTATAACTACAATCATACATATATATGCATACCTATTACTATACTAGTACTTATATACTCATATCTTATCTATCATATTCTACTAAATACCTATAATACCCTCCCCTATATTATATAGTACGTTAAAGACATACATTTTATTTTGTACTCCTAAACTGATTACTATTATAATCACCTCATATATATATACTATTAATATATCACCAATCTCCCTATCTATATCATATCACTACCTCACCTTAATATATACTACCCTCACCCTCATTACTATAACTCCTATATACGCCACTATATACTCTCATACCCCTACCTACTATACTCACTATATTATATACCTACTATACTATATACCTCACTATCATACTACTTATAGATTACGAATTTTTCCTCTTTTTTACGCACGACGCAGAGAGCGTACTAACTATACTATTCCTACTCTTACTCTTTCCACTCACTCCCCCCCCCCCCCCCCCCACTTTACTAACACTATCAATCTCAATAAAAAAAGTGATAAAGAAGTAAAGCAATGAAAAGGGAGTTGAAGATAATAACTAATAATAAATAATAATACTCAAATATGAATATGGGATCCATTAACTCACAATAATAATCAATAACATAATAATAATCAAATAATATAAAATAAATATAATTATGATAATAATTAATAATAATAATAATTAATAAATAATTAACTTTAATAAATAATCAAATATATTAGTTAATATAATTTATATAAGATGTGATTCTCAAATAAATATAATAATAATAATAATTTTCATCAAAATTTAAATAATAATAGCAATAATAATATATAATAATTAATAATAATAATAAATTAA
>JABUQX010030567.1:0-25000 GCA_015478945.1 Trachelipus rathkii
GATGTGAGGCACCTACGGCGAGTAACGTACGTACCTAAACTTTTTGTTCATCGCTTTATAGCTTATTTGGACCCTCTCTGCGTTCGTTATGCTCGTGTGTCGCGTGTCGCGATGTTTGTCGTGTCCTGTCGTTAATTAATCGAATCAATAATAAAAAATAATACCCGCACCATCGAGACGATGACATTATATATACTATATAATGATATATACTTACGCCAATTATGAATTCTGAATACGTCAATGGCATAACCAACTCACGTATCGATTTGCCCGGCTTCGTTTCTATAAAAAAAATATAAAATTAAACAGATTTAGTTAAGAACTTGTAGTCGCCCATTGAACGAACTCTGCAATGAAACGCAATCTAATGAAACAAATGCATGCGAGAAAAGCGAAAAATATTCAACTGGTATGCGTTCATGTCAAGTATATGAAAATTAGACGATATAAGGCCGAATGAAATCGTCTGTACGTCGACGTACGTGCGAAATAATATTTTTTTCTATTCGATATTTCACTGTTAATACGTATTTAGTCGTTTGTTTGATCGTTTGGTTGTAGTCGTAATAACAGAGATCGTTTCTTTATTAGTGAGGAGGAATTAGTCATAGATATTCCTTATGGGTATCTACATCGACGTGGGACGTACGATGACAGGGAGTCCGTAAATTAGAATTTTTTAATAATATTCAAATTAATTTTACCAAAAATATTTCTTGATAATATTATATTTTAACATCTTAATAATTTTTAAATCTAAATTGACGAGAAATATTATAAATATACCCAGAGACTGAAGATTTCGTAAATAAATAAATATTTTAAAAAAATGACACTTGGCAATTTAATGACGCTCTTTGGCACTAAACTATTATGTTAGTACGTTTATTCAATATTTTATGAAATTAAAAGTAATAATAAATAAATTCAACTTACTTTATTAGTAATAAATTTTCATTTTCGACATCATTAAAGGTGGGTTTAATAGCCTTATTTAAAGTTTATTGGCGTGAACATATACATCTATTTTTCATATTAGACCAAAGTTTACGTAAAAAGTGTTTACGCTACTGTTAAATATAAAAGAAACTTAAAAAAAATTACTTGAGACGAATCTTTCCTAAAATATGATCACGTACTAACTAATACTGTAATGTCTTTTATATCGTTTGCCGTTTTTTTCTCATCTTGCCTTCTACTATAGTAATCCATACATTCATAGTGAGCTGTTAGAAGCAGCCTATGTTAAGTTAAGAGTAGAAATTATAAAACATCGTCCGCTCTGTCACGCTTGCAAATATATAACCTGACTCCCTTATAGGAGTGAGACGTCTTTAGTATTTCGGGTAATACCGGAATATATTTATACGGTACAACCTGTATAATAATTGAAAAAAAAATAATATTATAAAATTTATTCTATTATGATATTTTCATTCTTACGCACATTATGAGCTTTATCATCGATATGAAAGTTTAAAAATGAACACCAACCGTCGTAAAGATAATGATTTACTTAATAAAGCTTAAATCTATTCTAAAAAGAACAATTTTGTTAAGTATTGGTAACCATTAGACTCTAACACTGGAGAATGAATAGATTTCGGTATAGACCGCTACGATATAATGTAATACGTATTATGCTGACTTTTTATTTTTATCTCACTCGAGCCTATTTACCTATGCCCTAACTCTATGAGTACGCGCAAACGCCTTTTCATTCAAAGAGAATATAAAACAGCGTCACTTCATCACAACCTATACGTCCATAAAATAATACTAGCTCACGTCAGTGACGTGGACTGCGGCGCATTTAATTTTTGGCGGGAGACAAAATGCTGCAACACTACTAGACTTAATAAAGCCTGCAATAGAAATATAAAACAATTGTTGAAAATAATTTTTCATTTTATCGGGCACTTAGGTGGGGGCCAACTTTTGGAATTTATATACCACTGTTCAACACTCAATATGTTATGAAAATAAAAAATATATATATATATAAATTAAGTACACTGAAATATATCAACTTTATTATTGGATAATTTTCATATATTTCTGCACTTATATATTTTAGTTATACAACGTTTAGTATTTTAGGCGGGAAACAACTTTTTTCTAGATAACTAATTTTATACTTAATAATTTTATAATCTAAAAATTCTTTAAAAAAGAAAATTTAAAAAAAATACTCCGAAACGAAGATTTCTACTTCTCTGGTCCGTTAACGTTACACTTTTTTCTGCACGAGTCCTTCTCTACTATCGCCAGCATACCTATGGCCTATAGCTGTAGCGCTTCTTCAAAGAGAATATAATCAACCGTACCGTCATCACACAACACTCATCGTCCAAATAAACTGACTCACAGTTAGTGCGGCTGCGCGCCTTTAGGTATTTTGGCGGGAAACGATCCTTCGATATATTTATTGAAATTATAATAAAAATATATATTATACACTCAATTCGACCTATAGTGATACTTATTTTCAAATTGTTCGCCCTATAGTGAGTCGTAGCGCTACTAGCCGTCGTTTTTGCGGCCATGACTTATTTTATTCACAAGATAATGATTTTATACTTACATACTATTAAATAGTCAGTATTATAATATCATGATACACATAGAAACATCTTTTAAATAAAATACTCGCTGAAACAGTAAAGCTATCTAAATTAATTAAATCACCAACTCTATATGTATTGTGAGTCGTATTTGCTTATTATATTCTTCCTATTGTATATAGTTATAAATATATATATAAATATATATATATATATTATATTATATATATATATTATATATATTATATATATATATATATATATATTATATTATTTATAAAACAGTTATTCTCACACTTTAAAAATTTTAAATAAATTTAAAATTTTAAAATTAATTAAAATATTTTCCATTTCTTTTATTGGCTTTTTTTTTTTGAGCTGAAATCTTAAAATTAAAAAAAAAAAATTTAAAGATTTTTAAGACTTCTTTCAGCTTCTTTTAAACGCGATAACTCAATTCGCCCTCTAGGGCTCGTGTTCCGTCGCGCTCACTATAATCTATGAGTATGGTTAAAATTAAGACTGTCTGCCTTCACTCTACTCGCCTAACTCTGAGTGGAGCGCGTGCGAAGAAAGATGCAGGTGCGTATATCCGCGCGGTGGATGGCGGCCTGAAACCGCATAGCGATATTGATCTGCTGGTGACCGTGACCGTGCGTCTGGATGAAACCACCCGTCGTGCGCTGATTAACGATCTGCTGGAAACCAAAAGCATAAACATTTTATTAATGCGTATTTCTTAATTAATGTGAAATAGAGTATTACATTTTCTTTAATAGCAGACTTTTATTATGGTGTGGTAGATGTACTTATTATTTTAGTTCACTTACATACCCACGCTTACCATGCACCCACGCTTATAGGTATAATTGAAGACTATCTATAACGTAAATAATTTTTATAAAGATTTACATCAGAATGATACACAAAAAGTTTGTCAGTCGGTACGCGATAGTCTGTATTCTCAATCTATCGATTTATCAGATTATATGTACCCTCTTTCTTTAATTTTGCCTTTTGCTACTTCAAATATCCTATTCTTAATTGTGCAGCCGATAGCGGATCAGCTGAAGAAGTGCATTACGTGAAACATTGTCGAACACGGACGTCCGTCTCGAGGTCATCTTAGACTTGCCTAATAATAAAATATCGCATCTTATAGACGCGGCGCATCCTTTATTTTTTGCTGTGTGAAGATGAAATTTCTAATACTTTTAAATATTATAGATTTTAAAAAAAATTTATCACACTTACTTATATAATTGATTCAATTTCATTCTCAGTCAGTGCGGAGAGAGCACTTTTAGTTTTGGGTGTGGAGAGAGTTTTTCATGGAGATACTATTTTTAAAATAATTTGTGAAATCTTAATTCTTAAATCGATCTTAAAAAAACATTAATACCACTAATTTCGCTGAGAGCCTTTCTTCAAAAGAGATTATATAACAAATCGCCTCACCCCACCAACATATGGTCAAAATAACATTTTATCGCTTAGAACGAGAGAGTGCTGAACAGACGCTTATATGTTTTGAGTAGGACGGAACTCGCACTTTTGAATTTCTCATTTTTTGGCGCTAGTACCTAAATACTATAGATTCTATTAAAATGAAATTATATATATAATAATTTACTGTATTTTATTTCTAGTAAAATTTTTAATTTTAGAATTATGTTTATTTTAATATAGAGATTTTCACAAAGAACTTGAAGTCCTAAGAGAAAGCTTTATAAAAAAAACTCTTCATCTATTGAAGATTATTCTATTAAATAATAGAATGACTCGACGTTAATTACGTGTTGCCCTATTTTTCATCACTAGCGTCACTTCTCATACCTTCTTCCTGCTAATACTCAGAGCTCGTACCATATACGCACGGTTCTTCTTGAGAAGTAGAGTAAATAGTACATAAACTCGTCGCTTCAAGTACTGCTGTCCAAAAAAACTGAACTCAATATTCTTCGAATTCGCCCTTCGTATAGTCATATATATATATCTATAGCGCGATTTTAATGTAAGGGTAGATTGAGAGAACTTGTTGTAAATATGAAAGGTAGATTACGACTGACTTAGAAATTTACAAGCTTTTTTTTAGGGTTGAATTATTCAAATTACGATCTTAAAAAAAAATAAGTTATAATATATTTAAATTAATTATATGCATAATTTATTATATTTTTGAATATCGGGCGCCGGCGCGTCTATTTATTAATTATTAGTTTTCAATGCTTACGATATTTTATTAATATAATCTATTTATATAAAAATTCTTCACAACTTACTAGTTTGCGTATGCTTTACCATGATTTATGGTCAAAGCCATTTATGTCATTACCTAGTTCGATACGATCGATCGTCTGAAGCGCCTTTCTTGAGTAGAAGTAAATTAAAAAACTACGTCTTCCGCTTCTGACACTGGTCTTCAAAATATAAACTACTTCTCTTTATTCGGAAATCTCTGACATCTCGTATGCTCCGATCGGCGTTACTACGAAGGACGATGGGCAGAACTCGTTGTAGTGAAGGTATATATTCGACTGATAATTTTCATTTTTTTATTGCTCTAGCACCATCTGAATCAAATTCATTATAAAACAATTTTTATATTAAATTTACTTTTAATGATATAAACTTTATTATATTTTTATGAATATGGGGCGGCGACTTATACTTCCTCATTAGTTTTTTCAAATAAACAGACTTTTTATAATAACATTATAAATAAAATTTAAGTTAAAACACAATAATGCTACGCGATGTGTAGAGTGTATGCACATATTATAATATATACTATAAATAATTATATTATTTATATATATATTATATATATATATATATATCAAGCGTTAAGACGATACGAGCGGATCTACTCATTATTTAGGATAGCGGTACGAGCGAAGTCTGCGCATACAAGTAAGCCGACGTCATGGACGCCTTCTCTGCCTTCGTCCACTATTAAATGGAACTCCGAATCGTAACTTTCTTATTATTAATTGACTATTGAAGTCTGAGTAGCGTTCGCTCAGTACTCTGTATCATATGGCTTTCCAATAATATTGGTTTATTATAATAATTAATGAATTTTTCTTAATAAATTTTTTAAATCTAATATCTCAAGAAAGTTTAAAATAAAAAACTTACCTACAGGCAAGCTTTCCTAAAATAGAATCGCAACGACGTAATCGTTTGCCATTTTTGTTCTCATCACGTGGCTTCTCACTTCCGTCACAACATTTCACAAATGGATACGCCGTTGCGTTATATACCTTTCTGAGAGAGAATTTATGAACTCTGTCCTATCAGACACATGTTATTTAATACAGCTTCCAAATTAAAACGACTCTTTCTATTTTTCGTAGATAAATAATCTCTCTACGTAATAGTCGTATACGCGTTCACGAAGCGACTGCGAATTACTCGTTGAAGAAGAATAGATGCTCGACTGATAAATTTTCACTTTTTGAGCGCCTTTTTCAACTCACAATCTTTATAAAAAAAACATTTTTATGTATAATTTACTATATTTACTTTGCATACCCTTTTCAATATTGAATATGAGGCAGCGATGCGTCTTTCACTAATTTTTTCATAAACGACTTTATTTTATACTATAACATTTATAATAAATATTATTAAAATCATACCGGTTTCGGTGCTTAGTACGTTCGCTGAAGTCATACTGTTTGCACCACTGTTTTGACAACGACTCGAACTTACGATTCTAGTTCGGAATTGCTGCAGAGCGAGTCTAGTCAGTATTCAAAGTAGGCCAACGACGTAATGGAACCTACTCACCTTCGTCCAGCATCCCTATTTGAGACCTCACAACAGAATCGTTGTCTCCTAGAGTACTAATGACCGACTTTTACCGCTCAGCAACAGCTTCAAAATTATATTAGTATGATAGAGATAGAGGAATATTTAAAATAGATTGTTAAGAATAGATATGTTGAATATCAAATCTAAATTGGAGGAAGACGTGACAACAGGAGAGCGAGAGATTTAGCCTGAAAAGATAGGAGAAAGAGAGGAGAGTTACGTATATCGTTGAGCAAATATTTATGTCCACCAGATGCGGCCTATCACTTCTATTGCTCTTGCGCCAGAGAAAACTTATACCACAAATTACTGTTCTTCTTTCTTGATTTACTCTTGCTACTATTTCAAAAAACGTTCGGATACAGTGTGTAGATTTCACGAATAGGAGATCCGATGGAGAACTCTTGTCATGAGACAGAGTGATAACTCCAGATCTCATAGATTATTGATTCTTTATAGACACCTATTTTTTTCTCATATTAGAACTAAAATTATCTTAAAACTTATTTATGTATTTATTTATAAATAATACTAGTATATTGTGTGTAAATTTTATGAATATGGGGGAAATGAGATGGCCTTGATTGGAATAGTTACCATCGCCCTCTCTATTTATATTATGATAAAGTAAATAAATGTTTATTCTCAGAAAAAAAAAAAAGTTTTTTTTCCTGCACTATAACACGATTATAATATTATATTTTATTTTCTCTCGTAGTATTATTTTTATATTTTAAACATTATATATACAATGTTAATTCTTTATATAAATAAACAAAATACTATACATAGCGAATTCTTATGAAGATTTTTCTAATAAATAGAATATGCTCATAATAACGTATCGTTTCAGCATCACTGTGAGTGTCGCGAGACTAGCTTTTCTTTAGGTAAGATTTAATATGAAAAAAACTAACTTACCGCTCAGTAAGAGGATTCTATAATATACGTATTAATAGTATAATTATGATTTAATTAATATATATATATAAAAATTCTTTTTAAAGGAATAGTATTGTGATATGGAATGTACAGTAAAAAATTACAAAATTATCAGTCGAGTTAATCTTCTTAAGGAAGTTTCATCACATCGCCCTCATAAGATAATATAGCGATGACTAAGCAAGGGCGAATTCCGAAGAAGAGGAGTCGGCTCGCAACAGACATGCAGACATCCCTAGAACATGTAGAACACCGACTATGTATGACCGAAACTTACTGAGAGCATGTAGTAATCAGACATTGTTACTACCTTGAGTATAACATGTAGAAACACCGCCATGTATGCGGACATAACTTGGGTAAACCTAGGACACTTAGAGACAATGATAGACACCAGACATGTTAGCACAACGAACCACGTCATGTATAATTGGTACTAACTAAAATATTTAGACAGATCGAATCACCTGCAACATGTCGCACAATATCCCTAACATGCTAGATAGAACATGTAGACACCGACTGTAGAACACTGACATGTAGACTTTTCACCAACCCTCGGACACGGACAGTTGGGACATCTCTCAGGTTTGAACGAATGCAGACAGACATGTAGACACGCGGACCTGTGATCCCGGACATATAGACCCCGACAATGTAGATCACCGCATGTAGACGGCGACATGTAAGCACGCATGTAGACACGACAATGTAAGAACACGCGACAGTAGACGCACCGACATGTAGACAGACATATAGACACCGCATTTTTTTAAGTCGAAATTATTTTCGGAAAAGCAGTATGATTATATAATTATAATATATAATAATAAATATATTTTACTTGATTATTTTTGTTTATTAAATTACATAAAGAGAAACTTTAAAAAAAAACTTAACCGAGACGAGACTTTCCTAAATAGGAATGCCACGACGTTAATCGTGTGCGTTTTTATTACTTACCGGCCGCTTCTTCTTTGCTTTCAGCTTCATGTGGGCAGGCCTAAGCGCTTCTGAGATGAGAATATATAACATACGGTCCGCTTAGCACCGTTCTAAATAATAACCGACTTTTCCTTTCTTAACTCCTCTGTACAACTTTTCATGCTCGCCGCTGGGTAGGTGTCTTAGAAGTACTGCTGCTTAATTCAACAATGAGGACGATGGGGCAGAACCATTCGAAAAAAGAAATAGTACATACGATGCACTTTTAGAACATGGATATAATGTTTCAAATTTTTTTTTTGATTCAATGTGTCCAATTTTTGAAATCACAAGAAAATCTTTAAAGAGATTATGTTCAATTTTAGATATTATGTCAATGCTTATTTCTAAGTACTCAAATATTCTCTAGGAGTTCCTTACACCCTATGTCAATGCTTATTTCTAAGTACTCAAATATTCTCTAGGAGAGCAGATAAACTTATTAATTAAATAAGAATAATCAATCGGGCATACTATATACATAAACGTTCGTAGTGGGAGAGTTAATAGTATATATTATATACAGAAGCTCAGGGATATGTAATTAATGAATCCAGAGTAACAAGTTAGGTAATATTAATTCGAGTACTCTTTAAACTTTTATAACTTATTCTTTATTGTAACAATCTAAAAAATGCAAAGAAAGGAACGTTTTAAAAAAACTTTAAGATAACCCGCGCGCAGCACCCGGCACGGGATGATTTCCTAAAATAACAGAACGTGCCAAGCAGCGCGGTGAAAAACCAGTACCTGCCCTTTGTTGATATTTGCATAAAATGCTCCGGCCGGCGCTCTCCCACTTCAGTGATCAGCAATTACCACTAGTAGGACCGCAGAAGCGCTTTGTCAATGTTCGAGAAGAAAAACTGAATATATTAATCAAGCTTGGTCCCTTCTAGCGATCCGGCTGGTCTTCTCAAACACTTACTAGTATCTCATTCTTCTTCGGTAATTCGTCTTTTAGTGGCTTAGTCAATCGACTCTTCCTTCGAGAGTACGTGCGTTTCGCTGAGGCGAAGCTGGTTGTAAGAAGATTTGACTCGATTTCTTGTTAAAAAAGATCTTTTTCTTTCTCATATTTTCGATTTTTTTACGGATTTACAGAAATCAATTCATATGTTAAATCACGATATTTAAAATAATATAATTTTATATATATAATTATATATTATATACTATTATAGCATTAACTTAGGAGATCGTTTATATGGGAGGCGGTTGCGCGCCTTTCTCGAGAGAGATTAATATATTACCGAGCGCTTTCGCAATATGCTCAGAGGGGCGCTCCAATGATACTATTCGACTTAAAGCTTAACGTATTATATCTACAATGTTAGACTTGGATGACTAATCAAATATTCAGTTTGTGACAATTCCTGCTAATAACTGTTTAGTTCTACATGTCGAGTTAGCTCTCTAATAGATCAGACGCTACTCCTAACTGTGTTCTTAGAGGTGAGATATGCACTTTTGTGTTTCTCCCTGCTGTAGGACAGTATGAGTTCATGTGGTGCTTGACATCGGTGCTGCATTATCAACTTAGTCTGATCTGGCGGTTTGCTTTGGTCTATGTTGTGTCTCTGTGGTGTCTCGGGGTCGTGGTTGTCTTTCCGCTTCGGTGCTCACCAACTGTCCTCCCTTCGGTGCTCCCGTCAGGTTCCGTGCAGCAGTCCCCGGGTGTTCATCTGTCGGTTGTCTAACATGTCCGTGTCTGCATCGTCTGGCTTGCGAGCGACCCTTCTCGGAATTCGCCTTGTTAGTCACGCGTTCAGAGGGCGAGGAAAACTTCTCTGTGGCGGCTTATCGATGTATTTTTCACTTCTTTTCGCGCCGTTCCTCTGCTCTTTACCGTTTCTCCTTACTTTACTTATCGAGTACTTCGCGGGTCTGTGCGGAGTTTTTACAGCATCTTATTCAGCAGGCGACTTCGACTGAGCACGGCGCGGCTGGTCGTAATTTTGAACCTTCGGTTCGTGTTTTTTCAACACAGTTTCGTCCTCTTCATCCCGCAACATAATGTATTGTTTTGTTTCAATAGCCTACTGGGCGCCGCGCCAATCTCTTCCTCCATCTGAGCAAAATTAGCTCTTGCAACGGATAATTACACAACGTTTTTTCTTTCAAGCGAATTGTGATATCGAGAGACAAGGGTCCAATAAATCGCACATTACTATCAGATCGAAGTACCTTAGTACTTCTCTTCGCCAAACGTGAAATCTCCAATCGTTGCCCCTAGCGCGGGGAAGACGGCGACCGATATCAGTTATTGGCGGAGACAACGAAGATTTGGTGTTAATCTTTCCAGAGGATATGTTAATAAGAAGTTATCATAGAATGAGTAAAGTGTATATTAGGTCGTAAAGCTGCATTAGTCATTGTAGCGGATGTTAGGTGCTTACTATAACAGGGAACGTGGAATGGAATAATCCGATTGCTTTTACGCGCATCTTATCAGGGTGAGCGCGGTGCCCGGCGTTGGCTTTGTTACATTATTTATATTGCCGAAGGCAAAAACAAATACTCTGCCTGGGTTTTTATCGAAGTTATTTTGTTTCACACAGTATGGCGCCTTTAGTTTTGGGTTGTCTCCTTAGAAGACGCAGATCTCTTTTTTGCAGAAGGTACCTATATTTTACAACTTTTATATCCTAATTATATAGTTGTAAATATAAATTTCTTGAAATGCTCAAGAAAAAGAAACTAATAATACAGAAGATTTGAAAGTCGATATAGAATCTATAAGAAGATCTTATAAATATTTGTTTACTGTACCAGAATGTGAGTTTAATAATGCTCTTATGGATGCGATTCGCCAGTTATGTAAGGATAGCCTTAGTATTCAGAGGAGTGTCCATCCTTCGAAATTTAGAGACGCCTCTTCTGTTAATATATTTATAATATTTTATGAGAATACAAATAACTTCAATCGAATATACTGATATTATTTATATGTATGTTTACTTATTCTATATTTAACTTATATTGTGTGTGTGTGTGTGATTGCCCTTTAATTTTTTTTCAAAATTGTGCTTCGTGTTTTATCTTGTTCATTATATTGTTCACAATTGGGACTCAAATAAATTGCACCGCTTTTTAGAGAATCTTCATCAGCTTATTTTTTGTTGTCCCAAATGAAGATATATCGATCGCATTCAAAACTCTACCTAAGATCCGATGATTCCGAGTTTACGGACGAAACCGGTCAGAAAATAATAATAAATTAAAATATGCCTCTTATTTTCTAATGCAAACTATTTTCTAGACTAGTATTTTAAGAAAATTAAAACTGAAAAAGAAACAAATATTTAGAAGAATTTACAGTTAAAGTTCAAATTACATATTAAATACTATAATATATAATAATGGATATATAATATAATAATAATAAATAATATATTAATAATAATATACTAATAATAATAATTTTACAATTAATAATGAAGTAATCATAACATCTACTACACGTGTTATGAAAATAATAATAATATACATAATAATAATCATATATAATATAATAATCAATAATAATAATATATAATAATAATATAATATAATAATAATTATTGATTTATATTTAATGATAATTAATGATAATAATTCTTAATAAATGAACAAACTGGAATAATTAATAATAATAATATAATAATAATAAAATAATAATAATAATAATAATAATAATAATAATAATATTTTATAATAATAATAATAATTTTGATATAAATAGAATTATATAATTAATATTCTTTAAATAATAATAATAATTTACTCAGTAGTGGGAGGATAATAATAATTCTAACAATAATAATATGATAATAATATTACCCCCTTTCTTTTTTTATTAATTGTTTGGGGTGGGGTCAAAAGTATATTCCTCCTTGTTAATGGCTTGTTAAATTTCGTTTTGATAAAATTTTGATATAGTCAATAGAGATTATTCTAGACCCTTAGGGTAATCGATTTTGGTCGTTTTTGTTGGATCAGTATTTGTTAAAAATGGGTGTCATGCGGGGCATTTGTTTGGTGATTTTACATTTTAGAGTTTCCTTTGAATGTGTGAGTGCCGAATTTTGAGTCAGTCTAGAAACCGAGCTAAAGAGATTTTCATTACAGGGTTTTATGCTGGTGAGAGAACGATTGTTGCTAAATGAACTTCCCATACTTGTCAAGAAGTGAAGTTTTCTAAAGAATTGTTCCCATTACTGGGCTTGAAAGCTAATAGCTTTAATTCAACGTTTTTAAGAGTATTTCGGAGACATTTATATCCCACAAAGTTCAATGGCACCGTTTTAAACTAAAACCCAAAACAAGAAATAATTTTTTTTTATTTGGTTTAAATAGTTTTCATTTCCCCTCTAGAAATGTTTAATTTTAATTAAAATATTGTTTGGACTCAGGATAACTTAAGTAACTTAATCTCTTCAAATTTCGAATGTCAAAAACTTTTTACTTTTATATATAGAAGAAGATTTATGAAATATTATTTGAAGATCATTTCACTTTATACTTTTGGATGTATATCTGGAACTCCTACTATTATATATATATTATATATATATATATATATATTATATAATTTATCTATATATATATATATATAATTATATGTATTACATATATATATAGTTATTTATATATATGAATAATAGATATATTTAGATATTTTTATATAGTTCTATATACAAATATAAACATTTAATGAAAATATAAAAATGCATTTTTAATATATATATATATATATTCTATATATCTAATTATATATATAATATATATATCTTATAGATTTGGTTATATAGATTGTCTTGTTTATATACCTATGAATATATAGGGATTTATTTATATTTTTATATAGTCTATATATAAATATAAATATTTATATATTCTATTATATATTATATATATATATCTATATATATATATTATATATATATATATATATATCTACAAAGGTGGGCATTAACGCTTAATGAGAAAGTTAACGCCATTAATCCTTAATCGTTAAACAAAAAATAAACTCGGCGTTAATTCATAAAAGCGTTTCTGGTTTATTGAATGTAACGGAAGTTAAACGTAATTCGAGTTAATCTAAATAATAACTTGTTTTAACGTATTAATTGCCGTCTCCATTAGTTCTTCTTAGGCTTATCTAGTTTATTAGTAGTTGTTGAGTTATTTTTGGTAGTAGTTAGAATTAGGGATGGTTAACATTAAGAAACGCATTTAAAGGTTCTTTTTTAAAATTTTTATTTGTTCACAGGTTTGTGCTAATGTGCTTCATAGCACTCGATCTCATTTTATAGGTCTTATAATATATATAATATATATTATATATGATAGAATAGTAGTGTATTTCTGTGGGTTTTTAAATGGTTAATTATAGATTACTGTTTTAAATATGTTCATTCCATTTCGTGCAATAATTATAAAAGAGTACCTTATATATATACTATATGGACATGAGGTAATACATTAGTTATATACTATATGAATTAAATTAAGCTTCTCTGGTCTTCTAATATTAGATATTTTTTGTACATTTATATTAGACATTTTATATTAAAAATGCGTACAGCGGGTAATATAGTACCGTATTAGTCAGGTATATTAGCTTTGTATTGGGTCATTATATAACTTAATATATAGTGAATTATTATGCTATCATTATGTAATAAATGCGGTATATATGATTAAAGTATATATCTCATTAGAATGTGATATATTAGTTGATATAATAGGTTTGAGAACTTTATGAATAGGAAGTGAACTATGTAATTAGTATTAAGGTAGTAGTAAGTTATATATATATAATAAGATATATATAAATATATAAGGTATATTATATTTGTATATATAAGGAGGAGTAAAGCTGATTTATACGTTTACATCTATATCAGGTTTCTCAGCCCGTAGGAACCGGCCCTGGTCATCTCATGGACAGATGTTTGAAGTTAAAAATGAAGATGTACAACGCAAATGCTTATATATTTGGAGTAATTTTTATCATCCGTTTGTATATAATCGCTATATAGGATGGGTTTTTTATGCATCAAGGTTCGTAAGGAGTATAGCGCTATTTTGATATACCATCTATGTTTGCGGATGCTGTTAAGTAATAATCAACGTATTTTGGATATGTATCTTTCATGCATTGATAGCAAATTAGCAGGTATTGCTAAAAGATCCATTATATATATTTAAGGGTATAATAAATTATAAAAATAGAGAATTACTACTATTATTTTAAGCAATGTTATCCATGTACTCGACACTGGAGGAAGTAGAGTGTGTAGTAGAGACAGTATCATTTTTCTTAAATAAATAGTAGTCTTAACAAGTTAAATTAAGTTAGATTGTTAGATTAAGTTTTCTATTTCCGGGGTTATTGTAACCTGCACCGGGTGCATAGGTTCCTTAGGCATATTTATAGGATCAAAACGATTCTAGATCAGGTCAGCAGTTAAGAAGTTATAAAGGAATTTGTTAGGTTAATGGTAGTTAATTTGTATCATTATAGATGTCTGATCTAAGTGTTAGAAAATGCAGGGGACGTTTTTTGTGACCACAGGTTGAACCGTGTTAATGGACCTAGTATATATATATATATATCTGGAATGCTGTTGGGCTTAGGAATATGATAGGCATAGTATTATTTCAAAATTAGGTATTGGTAATTAAGTACTTATTGGTAAAATGTTTATGTGACGTTAAGGTTAATAAGCAGTTTAGGAAAGTCTAGTTAGGTATACGTAGTTAAACTGCATTTGAGATTGTTTGGCGTACAGTTATAGTAATTTTGGAAGTAGTTAGGTCCTGTTTACTCATACGTTAGTTAAGCATGTAATGAGGTCATAGTGATAGGTAAGTAAGCTTAGTAAGTTAAACATAGTAGTTAGGCATAATATTAGTGTTAGGAAGTAGTAGTTATATATAGGTAGCGAACATTAAGTCGTTTGGACATAGTGGTTATATAAGGTATAATGTTAAGGTATAAGTGGGTAAATACTAGTGTTATATAGGACTAGTGTATGGAAGTATAGGTAGGATTGATTATGAGTATAAGGTTAGGTTAAGTAGGTAGGCATGTTAGGTATATATATATTATAAGGTTAGTGAAGTAGGTATATAGGTAATGTTTAAATGGTAGGATTTAGGATATATTATATTGGTAGGGAGTTATAGGTAGGTAATGTTTAAGGTATTAAGGGTTAGGAATCAGGTTCAGATGTTAGGATTTATTTAAGCTGGGTTAGGAATGTACATTATCAGGTGATGTTAAGTTTAGGCCCATTTATTAAAAGGGATTGTGCGCTCAGAGGTAAGGTAAGCAGTTTATTATGTAGTAGTAGGGACAAAATCTTAAAATTACAAATCTATCTACTGAAAGTGGGAGAGGAGATGGTGTAATAAGATTTCCGAAACCATTATTGATAATATATTATCCCCTGCTTTATGTTTTTTGTATCAGACAAAACAGTTATTTGTGAAAGGATTAGTGTTGGAAACCCATTTTATTCTTTTTTTCCTTATTTTTTTTCTTACTTTTACATATTATAAACTTCATGTAATATACTGTGTTATTTGTATCAGACAAATTTTTTGTCTTGATATTGAGGCTCAAAGTGTTTGGGAATACTTTATGTTAAAGTAAGTTTATCAATTTGTCATCTTTCTTTGTTATTTTTCTCTCTCATTTAATAAAATACATATTTTAATATAAATTCAATCATTTTGTAATATTATACCTGTGCTTACTTATGTATCAGACCAATTTCTATTGGATTAGTGTTAACTGGTCTCTTTTGTTATATAACTTTATATATATATTGTTTTTTCCTTAAAAGTAATAATTAATATTATTCCACTCCATATATTCTTTTATACTACTCTGTATAGTTTGTGAGCTAATTCGGTATTATTCATTATATATATAGCTTCCAATTTATCGAAATTATATTCAACATTACTTAATTTATAAAATCATTACTTTGTATATTCTTACTGTAAATTCAAAATTATGTTTAAATTTATTAAAATTTCAAATTAAATTACATTCCTAATTGAGTTTAATACACTATTGTTCATAAATTAAGTTTAAATTTGGCACTATGTTTCCAAATTATTGAAACTCTGCGTTTTCATAACATAACACTATTTTTGTCACATAATTGGGGTTTTGGCAATTCACTATTGTGTTGTACTAACGGTGTTTTTTGCTAAAGCTAAGTATATAGTTTTATACAATATACATGTCAAGCATTGTACATACCTCTAGGATAATTCGCATTATCCGGAAAAAAATATTCATTATATTTTAGTGTGCCTAATCGAGTAAGTGTCGGAAATTTGACGACAATAATAAGAAATAATAACCTCCATCACCCATGCAACCGCTGGCGGTCACTGGGTGCAGATGCCTTCATATCTATAATGGAGGCGGTGGGGTACTTCATTTGAACGTTCCGAGGCAGGAGGAGCCGAGATAGCCGCAAGCAAAAGGAGAGAATCAGAGGATCATAAATTGCAAAGATTGCGCCTTGCCTCCCCCATAGATCCAGTATGTGACGGTATATCACCCCTGGGGTGAGGTCTCAGTAGGGAATCGTGATGGCTTTAGTTTTTGGCGAGTGCTTTCTCATCAGAATTAACATTTGGGGATGGGTGCCCATCATCTCTTGAGGGCTGATTTCCCGGGTGTAATAGGCTTTTTTTGGTGGGTACTATAATAAACTATAAATAAAAAAAAAACATATTCATAAACATATACAAATACAGATGAATATAACTCAATCATCAACGTAATAAGGCATGGATTAATTTTTCACATCACAAATAAACGTAATTTTCATCCCTTCATTTTAATATTATTAATTAAGTAATATAGGACTTTGTACCATATTGATATATATTAGGGTGGATTTCCAACAGTACCTACCTGTACTTAGGATAATATTCGACTTCGTAGTGGTTGATCTATTTCACTATCAACTATTCTGCGTTTACTGGTTGAGGATTTTCAAATTTTAAATATCAATACTTTTATAACATTATCTATTATTTATTATTATTATTATTATTATATTATTATTATTATTGGATTATATTATTATTAGTTATTATTATTATTATATTTATTATTGATTATTATTATTATTTTTATTATTATTATTTTATTATTATTAATTATTATTATTATTATTTATTATTATATTATTATTATTATTAATTAAAAAAAAAATTATTTTTATCATTATTATTATATCATATTATTAGGGCAGTGTTAATTTCCCATGAATTATGGCTACTGAATTGATATTAATATTTTAAAGTATTTAGAATGCTCTTAAAACTATATTTAATGTACAATATATATATAACCGTTATATAGTAATATTAGCTGGCCAGTTCAATATAAAGTTGTTATATTTAAATAATGGCCTGTTTCATGACCTAGTTTTAATTGGGTAGTAATATATAAGCCTTTACTTTACATATATTAGGGGTTATTTTATGTCATTTATAGTGAGTTATATGTATATAGTATTATTCACATCTATGCGACATTTTGGCATTGTGGAGGGTATATATGGTCTACCGGCGATGTTGTTTATGTTTACTAGTAGCGATATATAGCAATAATATAAGGTATTATAAACGAGGAGGCAGATCTTAGCTTTAGTCCAGCTAGCTGAGTGCAATTACCTCTCTGGTTTTTACTAGGTTTCAACAGTGGTAACACAGCTATTTCCTGTGCATGGAAGAGAGAAAGGATGTTGGGTTACGGTAATACGGTGTGATGGTTGTATATATTGTTCAGTCTTATGATTGTTAATGTGTTATTTTGAGTTTTATCAGCGCGTGAATATATTTCCTGTATTTATTTTAGTCTTGGAATTACTGTGGAAAGGGCCTCTATTTTGTGACTTTGAACAACATAGTCAAAAATAAAACTATAGGCTGTTGACATATATAAGACTTCATATGGTATAAAATATAAATACAAATCAAACTAGTAATTTTGTTTTTGTTGTAAATTTACTACGTTTCACCAGATCAAGGGGCAATCTTGAGTTTATTCCTGTTACTTAATTGCCTGCAATTTAATATAAAAATGATATAATATTATAGCTAACTATAGTAGGTATAGGTTTATTTACTCGTATGAGGTAGGATATCGTTAGTCATAAATATATACTTGGTTTTTTATATTTTAGGATAATAGAATATTATATATGATGAACTTGAGAAGAGTAACAGGTAGGATAAGGTTATATATTCGATTAAGTCTATCATATTACTTTCATTCTTGACTGACGTTTATTTTCACTAATAAGAGAAATATTATTGGATAATTAATAATAAATATTAATTTAGATAGGATTGCTTAAAAAGATTACCATACCTAATCTATACTACAAACAACCCTCTGAGGAAACAAATTACCTCTTAAAATATTCTAAGTAAGTAATTTATCTGTTCCTATTGTATCAAAATTTTTGTACAATGTTATGAACATAGGTGTACCTCGATAACTAGACTTGTGTAATAAATTTATAAATCTGTAAAGCCGAGGTTTACCAAGGTGTTACATTTCACTGCAATATCGTATTAACCTACTTCAACCTGTATTTGCTTAACAATATATTACCCACTCAATTTAACTTTACCTATATTTGCTATGAAAGTATTCCACCTACTTAACAACCTATACTTATTGTAAGAATATTTCACCTGCTTAACTTAATCTATACTTATATTAAGAACATTTATTCCATCTGCTATACTTTCACTAACCAAATCTTTCGTATTAGGCTTTAAAGCCATACTTCTCTTAATGTTTCCAAATACATTATAAAACCTACTTTACCTCTCGTATCGTAATTTATCCAACTTAACACAATTAGAGTAATAATATAAGTTATCTTATATAGCTATAAATAGTATTTATCTTATTATTCTATATAATTTATCTAAATATATAAATTAAAATATATATTTATTATATATACATATATTATATTATATATATTATATATATATATATATATTTATATTTATATATATATATATATATATATTTCATGTATATCATATACGGTTATAAATATAAGTTATATATATTGTTATTTTTTTGTCTTATGTGGAAGGTAGATTCAAATTACTCATCCATTGAGTTAGGGTTGGACCTATCCAGACCAGATTGATTCGCCCCGTCAATAATAATTCGGGCTTAGTGACCTGAGCAATGGTGGTGATGGTTTGTATGGCCTGTGGAGGGGCAGGCGCAGGCGTAGAGGTGGCTGATAAAATGTACAACATTGATTCCACATTTATATTTTTACTCTTATAAGGAATACAATTTTTGAATCTTGAAAGCCTGTGTATATATTATATAATGTAATATTGTGATCAGGTCACTATTAAAGCTAATTCAAAAGACCAAATTTACCATCGCTAAACCACTATACCTCTTACTATTATTATTAATACTATTAGTAATAATTAACAATTGACTTGTAATATTCTCATTATCGTGAAGACAATTTCGGTAAAAATTACTTTTATATCGCTCGTTATTTCGATTGATTGCCTTGCAGCACACCGAAATCAAGCTATTCATAACTTTTCATAGATTTACGTCTATTTTAGTAATTTGTGCGTGTTCTATATGTCTCATAATTTATGGATTTTTTGTAATACATTACTTACGTAATAATTCACGCCGCACCTTAGCTAATTGATAATTATTTCTTAAAAATTCTTCTCAGTCAAACAGGAAGATAACTAGTGAAATAAATATTAATGAAAATAGATAATAAATAATAAATATTAATTGTTAAGTATATAATATCTATTTGTTGTGGATAAATAATTAAACAGGCTCTTTAGTTTAAATCGGTATATTTCGCATGCAATTAAATAATACAACTAAGATATGCGTGATAGTTTCATACAATAGCAAGGGAATACCACTATTTCCCACTATTCAATACACAGGCGTCTATATATATATTATAACATACCTATATACTGATAGTTATAGAATATATATATATATATATAAATATATAAAATATTAATATCAATAGATATAACACATTAATATTATAAGTGAATACCCCTGTATATAATAAGGCGGTGAAGTTTTATAAATAATAAGATATATAATATATATTAATATATCATCTTTTTTTTTTCTCAAATAAATTTATGTATACATTTTAAATAATTAAAAAATATATCATATATCCAAATATATATATATATATATAACATAATATATAACAACATAATTGATATATTAAGCTAGTATATAAATATATGCTACGAGTTTTAAGAGATACGTATGTTAATACATGTATTAATAATATAAGAATAAGTGAGTGGTTGTTAATATAAAAAAATGCGCCTATATATAAAGGTAGTTCTAAAAATACTATATACAGCGTGAGAGAATGGAATAAAAAGTGCAGCTTAATAAATAAATTAAGTATAAATTATAATAGAATAATATAATATTATATACCTAAATATACTAAGTACGTGTAAGATATATTAGGATAATACAAAGTATGGCAGCTTTAAAAATAATCAGTAATAAAGTAATATAATAATGAATATACCAATATAATATTAACATAGCGTTATAAATGGAAATAAACATAAAAGTACAATAACTTAAATAATTAAATAAAAGTTATGGCATATATAATCCATATATATATAATATACTAATATAGCTGAGAAATGGATAAAAATAACTAATATAAGTGCATATGACTTAATAATAAAAATTAAATAAAATAAAGTTATAGTGCATCATCATAAACTTCAGGTGCAGTGGCTGTTTTCAAAATTTTAATCCAATTCGAGATTCGCAAAGGTTTAGATGCGTGAATAAGTAAAAAATAGTAAATTTTTGAAAATAACGCAAAGCATGCAATGAATGCGTACCTATGTTAAGTAAATAAATAATTAAATTAAATAATTATTTGTTAGAATATTTTGACCTTCATTTTAATTATTAAATATTTAGGTGCTATCTTGATGTGTGTTATTATCAATATAAATATATTGTTAACTATTAAATATTATAATATGATATAGTTTTAAAAGATTTAATAATGCTTTATTTTTTTTTTTATTATTAGTGTAATTTTAAGACGAGAACACATGAGTTTAAAATTATGATTTTGATGTATTATTCTTCTATTATATTATGAATGAACTGCTTTAATAAACTCGAATATGGACTTCTCATATTAATATTATTTTATAATTATATTATATATAATTATTTATTAATTTTAATGTTAAAATAAATTATTAATGGATAAAACGTAATCATTATTATTGATCATCATTATTATTATCAATAATGATAATACAAGAGATCATAATAAAAATTATGCTTTGTCAAGATTTAACTAAGAGAATATAATACTATTATTATATTGTTTTATTTTATTATTAATTTATATCAAAATAAATTGGGAATTTTAAAAAATGACGATATCTTGTGACAGTAGTTAGAATGTGTCGGATTCACAATTGATACTATTATATTTATTGAATCTCAAGATAAAGAACCTTTAATTTATTTTTTTTCTATATTTTAATGTATTATTGGATTATTAATCTCTTAATTTAATATATTTTAAAATAATAAACTAAAATTTGAATTTTATAAATATAATGTAAGAATATAATTTTTTTTATAATTCCATTATTGTATATTTTTTAGATCTTAAATACAATAATTATTAATGTGAATTAAAAGGTTACATAATTTACGTTGATCTCTTCCTAAATTATTTATTATTATTTTATTATTTATATTATTTCATCATAGCTCCTTTATGTTTTGTTTTCAGATTTAAGATTTGATTTTAAATTATTTTTTATTTTAATTTATGACTTATAATTGTACTCCCAGCATATAAAGATAATGTTTTAATATTGAATTTTTATTATTTTCTTACTTATTTTATCACTATTTTTATTCCTCAAATTATTTTTTATTATTTTTATTATTATTTTATAAATTCAATTATTATATAATATTATTTATTTTATTAAATTATATATATATATTATTATATTATTATCTAATAATTATTTAAAAAAAAATGCAAAATTATTATTCTATATATATTTATTTTATATATCTCTGAAATATTTAATAATTAATATTTTTAAAAATTGTTATTTTATTACATATCATTATTTTATTAATTATTATTATATATATTATTATATGTAGTATAAATTAAATATGCAATCCTTTATGTGTAATTTTTTATTGATTATTATTATTAAGAATATTATATTTTATATATATTACATTTTTATATAATTCTTTTTTATTAATCTTTAAATTTTCTATTAATTTTAATTTTCTAAAATAATTTATTTATCAATTTCTTTAATTTAGATGTCTGGTTGATAGAATCAAAAGAAACGAAAAGTATAACTTTTTTTTTTTTTCTTTTTTTTTTTTTTTATATTCCTTCCTACCTTATTCTTTTTAAAGATAGCATCTGCTTATTTCTTCATACCAAATTAAGATTAAGGATGATACCAGAGTACCTAGAAAACTAGTAAAGCATAGCGCATGCGAGTTATAGTTGGTACATCTATTATTATAGATTTTGTTATGGAAATGATTTTTTTTTAATATTCTCCAAACTATGAAGCACGAATAAGAGAGAAATAAGTACATTAAATAAAATTAGTGCTTAAACGAACAATAAAACATATAAATTAATAGACATTTAAAACCAACTAAATAGAGGATAAGTGAATAAATTCTGGCTAATCTTTAATTTATTTAAGTTTAACTAAAAGAATACACTAGGGTAAACCGCAAAGAGGTCAGGGTTCTCGGCGCCTCCTGGGGGACGACCGAAGGGGAAACTCATTGATCCTCCTACTTTATGTCCACGTCGTAAGCTCGAGCCCCTACACAAAGAATATAAAAAAAATTCGTGACGACACTGAATATCAAATAAAGTTAATTAGAAGCATTACAAGACAAAAATCCCCTTCTTTTTTATCAAAGCAATCTTGACAATGTCATGTAACTCATGATTCATATATGGTTATTAGTTCTTCTTTTGTAACCGTATTCTTAAGTTTTGAAGATAAGATATTAAAAAAATAAATAAATAAATAAAAAAATTCATTTTCCATACATCAATTTCATTATCTGCGATTACATATATTTTGTTTCTCAGTTTTATTCTTGTAACAAATAATCTTAGTATAAATTATGAGCGATAGATCTAATAGCTGGTACTCAAAACTTTACTTTTAGTTTGGCAAATATATAGTTATATATATATTATATATATATATATTATATATATTATATACTCTAATAATTATATATATATCACTTATTTATATATATATATACTAGTTTATTACCTCTTATATATATATATACCAGATATATATATATATATATAGTAGCCTATTATTATTATATAGCCTATATACAATATAATATTATTATATATTTATATATATAATATATATAATATATTTATATACTGATATAATAGGATATAATATATATATATAATATATATTATTTATATATATATATATAATTATATATATATATATATATTATATATATATATTATATATATATTATTTATATATATATAATATATATATATATATATATATATATAATAAATAATTATTATATATATATATATATATTATATATATATATATATATATTATATATTATTATTTATATATATATTATATATAATTATATAATATATATATAACTATATTTATATATATATATATATATATATATATATATATATAATATATATTTTAGAGGATAAGCATTTTCTTTAGTTTTTAGCCGTCCGCGATTGCCCCGACTTCGTAGGTTTGATCTTTCGTCTTAATGCCCAGAGTTAATTTTTTTAAATTAATTGAAATTGATAAGCGAGTAAAATGATAAGAAAAGATAATATTTGTACTTGGTTCAACAGTTAAATTCCATTAAAAGAAATATAAGTGTGAGCTGATTGTCATGTTTTTCAAAAGATTTTAATTAGAACGCTTTGTAACATTTTGGTTATAATTGTTGGAACAATGACTTATGAAAGTCAAACCAAAGATCAGCTTCTTGGCTGAAATGCTTATTTAGCGTACATGAAAACCTTACTTCGTGATTTTTCGAAGATCAAGAAAAACTTGAAGTAGTTAAAATTTCATCTCAAAATGGTGGTTTAAAAGAAAGAGAGATATAAGTGATTTTTAATGCATAATTTAAAATTTGATTTACTAGCGTAAAAAAACTAATTTGCTAAGAATGAAATGTTGGCTTGAAAAAAAAAAGGATTTCGCGAACGGAGGATGGCAGCCACTAAAAAATAATTAGTATTTTTTCTGTTATGTGATATTCTGGTAATGTGAGTAATTGATTAAAATATCGAAATTAAATTAGTGAAAAGTTTTGTCAATTAAAAGTCATATAGCTTCCCTATTAATAATTGATTTTATTTTTTATTTTTTTTTTTGTTTAAAGTGCTGGAAGCCTTATAATCCAGCGGTGTTCGATCATGACCAACAATGCGGAGGTGCTTCGATCGTCCCACACAAGGTTAATGGTGGGGCTTTTCTTGATTCAGATGATTTATCAAAATTTTTTTGTTTTTTCT
>JABUQX010030567.1:32500-50000 GCA_015478945.1 Trachelipus rathkii
ATATCTGCGTTTTTTTAAACCCCTCCTTTTACACACCACACCGTCTTCTACTAATCTTCTCAAACTCTTTTCAGATTCGCTACACAAAACTAAATCTCCGCATATAATAGGTTGGGTACCCTCCACTCTCTTCCATTCTCTATCATTCAAACACCTTCTACCACTTTCCATTCTTTCATAACTTCATCCATATACAAATTGAACCAACCAAGGAGACATAACACATCCCTGCCTCACTACGCTATTAATATAAACCAATCACTTTCAACTTCATTTATTCTTACACATGCTTCACTATCGTCATACATGCTTTTGGTTCCATTCAGAGGCCTACTATAACAAGGAAGGCACAAGCACCATTTATATATATATATATATATATATAATAATATAATAATAATAATATATGTATATATATATATATATATGTAATAATATATATATATATATGTATATAATAATAATATATAACATATATATAATATTAATAATATATATATAATAATATATATGTAATAATAAGGTATATATATATATACGGTATGTATATATATATAATATGTAATACAGTTAATATATGTAATATATTAATATATAACTATATTTTTAAATAATAATATATACAATATCACCACACGGGTGCAATAATATATATATATATATATATATATATATATATATATATATATATATATATATATATATATATATATATATATATATATATATTTTTTTTTTTAAGGAGGATCTAGTCCAAATGAAGCATTCACTAGTGTTGGCTTATGCGTATTAAGTGGGATTTTCGTATTCATTGTGGTTGAAATGATGGCGACCTCTGATTCAACAGCGATGTCTTCATCTACATGTTCCATTGTGGATTCTTCATACGAGACATCATCGTCTGAAAGCGATGTCTTTCAAGCTAAAGAAGTAACCCCTATGAACGGAGTTAAGTCTTCTTATTCTATGCATTATAATTCTGTTGGGAAAAACAAATCTGTATTGCAGCATCAGCAGAAACAACATAAGCATCATCAACACCAGTGCCAACAGCGCCAGCGACAAGTACAAAAGAAGAATTCTTCGAAGAGTGAAGAGTTAGTTGGAAAAAATAAGGTAACTTTTTGTGTAGTTATATATTTTTAATGCGAGTTATTTTTTTTTTAAATGTAATGCGAAATGAAAATTGTGATTACAGTCTTTGAATCATATTTATAGATATTCTTATTTATACCGAACAATAGCACAAACCTACAAAGAAATAAGTTCAGTTATATTAATCTTTTTTTTTTTTTTTTTTAAAGAATATATTATTAGGTCTATACTTGCAGGGGGCATTGACTCTTATTATGGTGTTATGGTCGGAGTATAACAACTTAAGACACAACATAGTGATAAATATCAGTTTGTTATTTTGCCGCCCCACCCCCTGTACCAGCACTAGTATGTAACTTTGTCACATACGAAATCTTTGTTTTTCTCCAATCCACTCATTAATTGTCCCTATCTTTCAATCCTTTTTCTCCACCTCAGTTACTCTCTTTTTTATTTTATATCCCTGAGAGGTAGATGAACGCCACTGTCACCCTTCCTTATGGGAGGGGCACCCAGCGTCGTCTGTGCTCCGGGTTGAGCCGAATTACTCGTTAATAATTCGGTGCACCCGACGTAGCAACAGGTTTGGCCCTTTTTCCTTAACCCATCTGGAACACTTATAATAAGAGAAGCCCCGCCGCCTAGCGCAACCTCAGGGTACAAACCTCATGGACTCGACACCCATAAGGGAGGGAACCACCAAACTTAATAAAACTATGGAAACCAATAAATCTCCTCGAACCCCATTGGATTCTTTAGGCAATGATCAGGCAACGATTAGTGGTAGATGATTTCTGGAAAATACTTTGGACAATGATACCACGATTCCCTCCACTTCACCTGGAAGGATTCTGCCTACCCCAGCGATGCCTCGCCTGGCACTCCCTCAACATACCAAGTGCTCAAACAGTTGAGGCAACATCGAACAGTTACCCCCCGTCCTAGTCATTCTCACTTATATACTCCACATGCTGCTTCTCCCCCTCCCCGGGACTGCCAACAAAAGCACATCATTCCCGATGTATATTATCTTTTATCCACATGTCACTGAAACTATTATTTTAGCGATGCACTTAAAAAAAGACTTGAAGGCTCTTCTTTCACGTTAATGAGAAACGGGTCCCTTCTCGTTCAAGCTACTACTCCGAATCAAAGTTACACCTTGTCATTCTTAATGTTTCTGGGAGATACCCCTCTTGTTGAGACTGGAGATATAAGAAACATATTTAAAGAAAAACGAAGACATTGCTTTCACTGTAAGCCGCCTCCAACAGAAGAGATTTCCTATTGCAAATGTATACAGGCTCCCCAACCTCCAGACTCACCTGGCCCCCCAATTCATCGCTTGCTTCTGACCTTTAACACCCCTTTTCCACCTACAAAGGTGTGAATTGGGTTTGCAAGCTACAGTGTTCGTCCATTTATTCCCGGACCCAGATGTTGGTTCAAGTATCATTCATTTGGTCATCCCCGAAAATACTGTAATGAACCAATTTAAATCTGCTCTATTTGCGGAGAAGAATTTCACATTCCCTGCAATTACACTTCACACTGCAACAACTGTGGGGTACGTCACAGCACCTCTTTCTATGCCCGTCCTTTTTTTTCCCTGGGCAGTCGTAATCTAAGAGGGGGTGTACTCATTTAACGTCTGAGCAGGACGAAGCCAAGCCCAAGGAGAGAATAGCTCACATTCTCCCACTCGACCAGTTGCGAACCTGGGACCCCTCGCTTTGTTTGGCGAGTGCTCTACTACTGAGCTATCTGTTTGATTAGAAAATATTGGAGTTATATACTGTACAAAAACTGGGCAGGAGAGATACCGTACGCCTGCTCAGAGACAAATATCTTACACGACAAAGCCAATTGGAGTAGCAGCCCTACCCCCGCGTGCTAACCCACCGACACAACCCCATCCAAGAATAACTCCACCCACCGACTCCAGTGGTCTTCATGCATGTAGTTGCTGCAAGCTGCCCGCCTGCATCGCCTATATTATCGATTACTCAAACAATTCGAAAGTAACTTGCGATAATCTCCCCCCTCACCCCGAGATGCCGTCAACAACACTATCTCGAGTACTGGTTTTCGATCAACCAGCAACGAAGCTAAGTTTGCTCACCCACCACAGAGCTCGGAGAGCATTTCCTGCGGATAAACTCTGCCTTCAATCCTCACAATGATTTCGCCAAACTCACGTAAGAGGAATGCATACATGTCCCCTAATCTGTCCCCCACCATTGTTCCTACTCCTGAAAAGGATGTCCCTGAGTAGAAGCAAAAGATTAGGCACCAAACCAAAGATTATTTGCTACAATATAAAACATCTGAATTCTGAAGCAGGACACATCGACCCTCTCTGTGTTAAAGGCAACTCAGAAGAAACATCTTTGCAGAACTATTGCCAAGACAAAAAGCATCGACACTAATAGACTGTGCCGAACCAACGACAGCTGTCGAACAACCCACAAACCAGCCCTCTAATAGCCTGTTGGATTATTCCAGCTCTCCCGAATCCTCTTATATCTCTTCCTTTGAGCTCCCTATCACGGCACTCCCTAAAGGATTTTATATCAATGGATCACATGGATTCCAGTTAATGGAGCTTGATAGAACGATCCCCTCTTCTTCTAACGATTGTTACGCTTCTGAGAGAGGTGAATAGAAACCGCAAACGAGAGGTGAATAGAAACCGCAAACGCTCCAAGCGCTCAGCTGCAGCCGGCGCTATGAAAGGGAACCAAGAGGTCTACCATCCTAACTCAGATTGTCCAACTTTCTTCCAAACTCACCCACTTGACCTTACCGGCCTGACTGGCAATGAAACTGCCTCCTTCTCTTTCCGTAGCTGTTCTCGGTACCTCGGATTCTATTCGACAAGGTCACCTTCCATCAACTGATTATTATCCTGCTCTTCGACAAAGCTTCCGCTCTCGCCTTCAGGGGGCGACGCTTAGAAATATAAAGTCGCATATTGGCGAGTAGTCTTCCTCTCACAGACGAAATCGCTTGCAGGAGGTGATCCTCTCACGCCTCCGCATTGGCCGCATCAATATCACTCCACGGCTAACTACATGTCACCGAGATTCTTCCCCCCCCCCCCCCCCCCCATTCAATTCTGCCGAAGCCACACCCCTCAATCTGTTCACCACATTTATTGCCCTCAACTGTACTCTATCCACCATCGCCACTTTCCTACACTGATCCATAACATCTAAAAGGCTATCCCATGTTTTGTCTGAATCATCCCACTTCAGTAGCAGCTCAATTTTTTCCTATCTTCAGGAACTAATTATTTTGTGTGAAATTTAAATAAATTTTTTCTTAGACATGCATTAAAAGAATTAGGTTTGGGGTCCACCCATATAGTTGGATTTCCAACCTATCGTTTTCCGTGGTAGGTCCTGTACACCCACTCCAAAAAAATAGTTTTATACAAATTTAAAACTTAAAACATTCTTGTTTTCACAAGCGACATTTATTTTTGATTGTTTCCCAACGGTTAATTAAATATTGGAACTTTGTAAGGGTTTATTTATATTTATTAATGTTTATCTCGTTTGATATAATCTTTGTTTTATATTCAAAGAAATTAATTGTTTTTTTCAGCTTCTTTGCTTTAATTCAGAGAAAATTATTTTTCATCCTAATTTTGTTTTATTTTCCCCAGGTTATTGGTTATCTAAATCTTATAGCAAATGGAATTGACAATTTTGCCCACGGATTAGCTGTAGCAGGATCGTTCATGGTTTCCTACAAAACAGGAGTTCTCACTACAACAGCTATTCTTATACACGAGATACCCCATGAAATTGGTGACTTCGCGATACTTTTAAAATCGGGTAAGATGTACAATTGTCTGTTATTAGTAAAATAACGATGTACCATTTAGGTTGATATCAGGTTTTGCAGTGTTATCCTTTTTCAACTATAATCCACGACTTATGATAATTGAATGCTTATTTTACTAGCTGAAATATTTATTGCTTTATAATGCATGTACATATTGAGGATCATATTTAGCCAATCTGCATGTATTTTTCCTTTCTTTTTTTCTCATTGAGGAAATTAGGCTGCATCATTTTGTTCCCCTCCATCTTTATTATTAATTATTTTGCCTTAATAACTAGGCATCGAGGGGCATTCTACTCTTTTTTGAAATGATATTGAAATTAATGAAATATTTCGTAATAAAACTTAGAAATACCATAAGAAGAAGAGTAATTTGTGCCAGAAGGTTGGGTTATCAGAATAGTGTCCAAACTATTTAATATTGTTAAAAAAAATTCTCATGGCTTTTCTTCAGAATCATAATTAGACACATGAGCCTATCAAAGATTGTCCTATCCCAGCCCCCATACATTCAATTTAAGGCAGTTCTAGCTGTAAATTTCCAACCAAACGTAAAATGCAATTTTTTTTTAATTATAAGCATTATCCCAGTCCTGAGTATATGCAATTTAAGTAAAGAAGAGGATTCTATGCAAATTATGTCTACAGCACTCAACCACTTCCAATATGTTTAAGCATTCATTTTTTTTTTTATCACAGCCACATATAATATAAAGTGAGCAATTCATGTTTATTTTATATTGCCCAAATCATTTATATACCCATCAAACCTATTTTTAAAAGTTGCAAATGAGCTACTAGCCATCACACCACGAGACAAATCATTCCGAAAATTAACTACCCGTACTCGGGTACTGAAGCAGTATTCTTTTCAATCCAGACTAAATTGAAGAATCACATTATTTGTTTCAGTGAACAAACTTTCTAAATGGTTAGGTTAGGTTAGGTTAGGTTAGGTTAGGTTATAAATTTAAAAAGTTACGCGTTCTAAACGCCTTCAAAACTAATAATCACCACCCTTTTGCTTGCTTGCTCTATATAGGAGTGTCTTTTGCCCTTGTATGGGTAGAGTATGCGTTACATATCTGGGATGATCTACTCAAATATCTCTTCTCGGACTTTATGCGTTATCAATTCTCAAGCTCTCACTTACTCTTTTCAATCTCTTTATAGCTGTCGAACTGAACTGTTAATTCACTCTAATTATATTATTACTTTACAGCGAACACTTCTTCTGAATTCTTTAGTTGCTTCCCACCCTCTTTTGTGGAAAGCTAACAATTACTCGACGTTTCACAGTTTCATACTTTCTAAAAAAGAGAAAGCGTGAAACTTGACTATGTTCATTAGCTGCAGGTTTAACTATTATATATTTTTGGCTTATTTATTTACTTGAATTATTTTCAATGGCTTCTAATCTTGCTTATTGACCCTTAAAAAATATATTTATCAAATATGTTTCAAAAGTCTTAGTTGTTTGTATGTGTATTTTTTTTTTATAAATTTTGGCAAGTTTATCTGATGCCAGACTTTCAAATATGCTCTGACTCAAGACTCTATAACCTTAATTTAAAGGTATAGGCTGCCTACTTTTTGTAGTAAAATATTCTTAATACTATGGAACTTAATGGTGTAGAAGTCTATTATTTATTTATTTTTATAATATATAAGGTTCTCATTTATATATAATAAAGTTTTTATTTTTATTTTTACTAAAATTATTAATTTTTTTTTTTTTTGCGACTCAGAATTACAAATCAATTTTGTATCTTTACTCGTTTTATTTTAAGTATTCCCACCCACCCATTCCAGTGTTTTATTTTGCAGTTTTTACCACAGGGATGCCAAATAATCTCCTTTTCATTCATTTCTTGCCACTATCTCTAATATTGTAGAATCTTGGTGTCACCATATCTAATTAATAACTTTATTTCAGGTTTTAGCAGGTGGGAAGCTGCTTGGGCTCAAATTTATACTGCTTTCATTGGACTCTTAGGAGCACTTTTGACACTCTTTCTTGGCACTGCTGAGTTTATGGGTAAGCTTCCTTCAGAATATTTGAAATATCGGTAGTATTTTAATTTTTAAAATATTTCCATCTACCTTAAAGTTTTTGTTTTTGGTAATTTTTGTTATTATGTTAACAGTATATTACATTGTATATTTTCTAGTTCCTTAAACAAAGATTAGGAATAAGAAAAATTTCTTAGTTATATTGCTGCTTAACAAATCAATGTTAGATGGCGATGGTAAAAAGGCTTGCGTTGATAGCGATAACATCGTAAATGAACAATATAATGTATATATAAAAGTTTTTCCCTATGTGTGGGGGAAAAAGAATTGCATACATCGTATGTTCTGCGTGTCGTAGAAGGTGACTAAGGGCCGGTGTGCGTTAGGTTGTGATTCCACTCCCACTGTTATCTCTTTGCCAGGGATGGCTAATGCTGCCCGGAGAAGGTACGTGACTCCGTCGTAAGCGACCTTCTATCTTTCGGCGAAAATGTATGAATCGTATGGGTACATGGAATGTCAGAGGAATAAATGTTGAAGAGGAGAGAGGTGATGGATGTATTTAGAAAGGGCAAATTTGATTTGCTCGCTGTGACTGAAACAAAAATGAAAGGAAACGGTGTAAAATGAGTGGTGTTGGTGTGGAAAGGTAATGCAGGCAGGGGGAGAGGAGTAGTGCAATTCTTGGATTATGATGACTTGTGGACAGAGCTCATTGATAGATTTGTGTGTGTGTTTAACTACTAGAAGTTGAGTAGGTTAAAATTTTAAGTTTTGGGATCGTTAGTATCTATTTAATTTTTTAGGAATATGGATCCGCCATCTTTGAGTGGTGTAATGTTGTAGAGAGTGCGTTTTCTGGGTTTTGGATGGGGTCAGTACAAGCTTCAGATTGATTGTGTTGGGTGACCTAAATGGTTGGATAGGTGATCAAAAAAGCGATGGGTGAGATTATAACAGGTGTCCTGTGGAGTGTCGGACGGAGAAAACGAGAATGTAGGAGGTGATTGATTTCTGTGAGGAGTGATGAGTTTGTGTGTAAGCTGTATACTTCTTTAATCACAATGAGTATTGCATTAAGTAATACTAGAGTTGGTGTAGTAGAGATGATATTGTTGAGAAAAGTATGATTGATTTTTGCTGGTGAATGAAGGAGATGTTGAAGTATTGTGTTGGATGTCAATCAGTGAGAGATTAGGAATGGGATTATCGGTATCATTATGTTGTTTTACGTAAAATTAAGTTATTGGGGGCTTGGATGGAGAGAAAGGTGGTAGAATTAAGAGTGAGAAGTTAAGTGAATAAGGATAAGTATTTAAGAGCACTCGCAAGTAAATCAGATTGAATGTGATAAGAAGTTGAAAACTGAACAAATCTGAGAGCAACTGAAGGAAGTAATTGTTAGCAATTGCAAAACTATGTATGGGATGGCGAAAGTAGGAAGTAAGATGTTAACAGTAAGTGGTGGAATGATGATGAAGAGATGTTGCAAGCGGGTAAAAGTAAAAAAAAAAGAATGTAAAGTAATGGTGAATTTATTAAAAAGAATATATGATGCTAGGTTTAAAACTCCTCATATAGATACACCTACGTAAGGGAAAAAATTAATTATATTTAAAGATGCATAAGTAGGAGGAAAAAGAAAAAGAGGTAAATGAACAGTTTGGAAGGAGGATCGATTGGGACTTACAAGGGAATAGGAAGCAAGAAAGGTTAAGAATGAGAATAAAGGGAAGTATATGTGCTTAGTAATAATGAATAGAGTAGTGCTTTACGTAACTGATGAATTATGGATCGTGAATGGGCGAGTGCTAAGGGAAAACAACTGCGTAAAATCTGCCTTATTAACATTGGTGTGTAATGAAGAGAGTGATAGTGAATGTGTGTGTGGGTTTGATGGTTACAGAAGCGATATATGGTATTGTCTGGTCAGTGCTGGATGAGCGTCTTTTATGTTAGTAAGGAGAGGCAATGGGTAGAGGAGAAAGTGTGCAAGAATGGTATAATCTGCCATTGGTAGAGATGAATTTACTGGTTGAAATAATGATCAAGGGAACGGAGGCTGAGAGGTGATTGATTGGAATTTGGAAGTTGTTCTAACATAAACTTTTATGAGAGGATATAGTAATACTTAAGTATGGATTGGAGAGAGAGCAGTAATAGTACCACTATATAAGGGTAAATGTGAAAAATAAAGTGTGTATGAAATTTATTTAGTGAATATCTGAGTTTATGGTGTTTTGTAGCGGAAAAAATATGCTGGAATTTTGGTCGAAAAAGAGCTCTCACAGAATCGAGTACGAAAGACTGATTGTTGAAGAACAATGCGTTTAGAAGTGGTAGAAGTGTATAGGATGTATGTGTGGGATCAAATCTTTACAGTGAAACAATTGTGATTATATATATTTATTATTGAGAAGAAGAATTAAATTGTTATTTATATTTTTATGGATTTAGTAACCAGGGCGTGATTTATGATAGGATTATAACGTGGGAAGCTTCTATGCAGATGGTTAGTATGTTATGGTGCTGGTGGTAGGTTTCTGAATGGGAAATCAAATAGTATCTGATATGGACGATAGTGATGCGTTAAGAATAAATGTGTTGGATATGTTGATGTGTTTAACATTTAATAGCGGAGTTAGATGGGTTAGGGATGTGTTATGTCTCCTGGCTATTCAATTTATATATAGATGGGGTTATGAAATAATTATAAGTTAGAGGTGAGGGGTGGCAGGGATGGTGTTTGAAAAATGATGGAGAATGGTAGAGAGCGGAGGGTGCGTGCTCTACCTGTTATATGCGGATATTTGGTTTGTGTTTGATCTCGATCTGAGAGAGTTTGCAGAGATTGTAGAGAGATTTGGAAGGTTAAGTAAAAAGATGTCGTTTGTGTTGAAAGTAACGTAGTATTAAGAGTGCAGGACAGTCCTCGCGTGTGAAGTTATGTTGGTGGTGAGCAACGGAACAAGTGTCTGACTTTAAATATTAGGATATATGTTGAGATGATAAGCGGAAAACGATGATGACAGAGGTTGTTTATAGAAAGTTGTGATATGCAGGGAGTGGCTGGTGCAATTAAATCCTTGATGGAGGATGTAAAGCCGGACTAAGTCTTGTAGTTGCGGTTTATGCGTGTCTTTTATCATGAGGGTTTATTAAGTTTTTTGTTAACCTATGTTAATGTATAGTATGTAGACTATGGTCTGGGAATAAGGAATTTTGAAGTATAGATCTAAATACAATTGTGTCAGATTAGAACAATGCTTAGCGGTACTCGTGTTAGGTGTTGAGAAGAAATTGATTTAAGATGAGAGATGAACGTTTATTAGTGAGTTGTTGATGGTCGTAATGATATATTATATATATATAATATAGATTATTATAATATATATATTATATTATATCATAATATATATAATAGGACAAATTACTATATATATAATTATATATACCTATATATATATGTATATAAGTATATATTTATATAGTATATATATATTTATATATATAGATGTATTAATATATTAATTAGTATTATATATATATATATTAATTATATTGGTGAGAACCCTATATTTATATCAATATACAATATACTCATATAATATATATATATATATATATATATATAGGTATAGTATATAACTCATAACTTTCTTTATAAACGGCTGCGTTATCCCAATTTTCAGAGGTTACACAGTCTGGGCGCGTCTACTCAGAAATACAGAACTTTAAGCCAGTTATCCCAAACCAGCGCCACTAACGTCTCCGGCAGCGAGTTTTAATCTTGGCCACCAGGGAGATAAAACATACCAACTGCCTCGAGTAATTTGGAACCAGCATCCATACTCGCATGGAGGAGTCTCTGCGCGAGTCCTACCTTCCTTGCCACACTCACGCGTTTCCATATTATATACGCCGCTTATATATATATATTAGTAAGTAGTTATATAATATAAAATATATATATAATCGTAACTTATAAGTAACCATATTACTTAATAAATAATAAATATATTATCATTATTATATATATATTAATGCCTTAATTAAAATATTATTTGTGAAACCCTTATAAAATAGAATGAAAAATCAATACTCTTTTAATAAGAGGTAAGTTTAATATCTTGATAGTTAAATGAAATCTCGACTAATAGGAAGTGTGCACTAAATAACTTGTGTCATTAAAAGACACCGTTCTCAACCCTCTATTTATTATACATTGTTTTCAGCCTTTCTTTTAATTCCAAATTCAAGAATTATAACTCGTTGAAGTCGAAAGTCTATATGACTTTATTAATTATATTATATATACTATTATATGTGAGTTTATATATATTATATATATATATATATATTTATGTATAGGATAATTATATATATAATTAGTTATATAAATGTTTTATTATATAATATGTAATAAGTTATAATAATAAAGTATTTTAAATAATATATATTAAAGGGGCGGCTCGTCATTAAGGGCCAGTGGGGCCCGCCCACCAGTAATCTTTTAAAAACAAATAATATTCCTTAATTAAAATAAGAATTATTTGTAGGAAATAGCCTTGATAGTTACGATTTTTCGGGTAAAATTATTTGTTACTTATTCAAAACGAATTTCTCCAAAATTACACTTTCGATTTTTTTACGAGCTTCGGCAGCTTCTGGCGCAGCGAAAATTGGGGCCCTGAGAATATGGATTAAAATAACGCGTATACAACAAATGTACGCATGCACGTCTTTTGTGACGTAGACTCTCATTCATTCAGTTTATTGAAAGCTAGGGCCAGGGTGAACGTGCCCACTTGGATATTAATTGCATTATTGCATATATTTTTTTAACAATTCTGATTGTTTTACTATGTATATATATGTAATTATATTATATATATATATATTATATATATATATATATAATATAATTATATTTATTTTATTTATAAATTAATATATATTATACATTATTAATATAGAATATCGATATATTGTTATTTAATTAGTATATAATTATATATATATATATATATATATATATATTATATATATTATATAGATATATATATAATATATATATATTATATATATATAATATATATATATATTATATATATACTCATATATTTTAAATACTTTTTTAATTTAAATAGATAGTTGATCATAATTAAAATAATTAAATAAACAATAAATTTTATAATTAATAAATATTATAAGTTTAGTATTTTTATAATATATATATATAAGTTATATGGTCATTATTATATATATATATAATAGCTTGAGAACTATAAACTTTATACAAAAACGCCATATCGAACAAACGTGTGTGCGCGTACATTGTTAGATTAGATAAAGTCGTGGGCCATATTTACGACTGGCCCCGAAGCTTTTTTCAGAAGTATATGTTTTTAGTTTTATGTTTGGTTGTCGTCGTTGCAATAGCTGTAAAATAATTCTTTCTTGATTGTTATGTAATTTAGCATCTGCGAAAAAATTGATTAGTTGTTATACTGATAACTGATACTGAGTTTGTGATATTTAGTGTTGGTGATAGTCTGTTTAAAACAAGTTCTTAAAAAAGGAATAAAATAAAAAAAAAAAAATAAGAAAAAAAAGAATAAAAAAAAAAAAAAAAGGAATTTTTATATATATCTTTAATGAAAGGAGGTGAAAAGCCTATTTTTATCTGTTTAATTCGATTTGGATTGCATTGTCTGTTTTAATACTCAGTGTATCACCCCCGATCTCATCAAGAGTAACAAAATTATGATTATTGTGATATTTGTATTTATCAAATTAAAAATGTTGTCATTATTAATTAAAAAATAAAATTACTTAAGACTCCAAAAGTAACAATGTTTGACGTAATAATTTACTTCACAGGGAGAATCTATTGAAAGCCTAAATAGCGAAGGTCGAATAAATGATTTTTTTTTTTTTGTTTTTTTTTTTAAGGGAACGGATGGTTCGATTTGAAAATTTTTCACAGATGGACTATCTATGAACGGACTTAAATAACATGTTTGATGTTCAAAATAATGAATAGAGTATCTGATAAATAGTTTTTATATAAGGCACTCTTTTCCAACCGCTAGAGAGCATTGTGAAAGAAAAAATTAGATTAAAAGAACTTGGTACCGTATTCAGCCTAAAGAGTATGTTCACTATTAATCTCTATGCACATGCGAAGAAGAATAAGATATATTTTTGTTAAGATCTTTGGTTGCAGAAAAAGAAAGTGGCCTGGCTTACTGTAAGTGATAACAAAAATGCTTTATTTGTGCTATCCTAATACAGATACTGCCTATTTGAGAGGTGAAAAAATGTATGGACACGAAACAATAGTTGCAGTAGATTTTAAGCAACATCATCTCAGAGAAAACATTCACAAGCATCAATATAAGGGAATTCCGACTCACTTGATAAGTGTAGTTCTAGTATACCCAACTTGGGAAGTAAATATATTTGATCATTCGAAATTGATAGTGGCCATCGAATCTTATTGTTATAAAGCATAATTTGCGAGATAGTAGACAAAAATAGACATTTAGAATTATCTAGAATTATAATTGTATAAAAATTTTGTGCCGAATTCACGAATTACCTTTGAGAGGTCACAATGAAACATCACAATCTAATAAACCGGGTGGGAGTAGTTGTTAGATCATGCGTTTTATACATTCTATAGTTTGATTAGTGTTCTTTAGAAGATCACGTGGACAATCTAGATGTTGGCAAAAGATATACTTCAAAAAACTATTCATAAGACCTTTTAGACTTGTTAATGTATCACTGTTTATATCGACGAAATTAAAATCAGTAAATATAATATGTCAGGTTTACAGGCAGACTGAAGTAGCAGATGAAACGACCGATATCACTGCCTTTCACAGTTTGTGATTATTTTGCGCTATTCTAGAAATTCTCAACCTGTCGAAAGAAAGATTTTTAAGTTTTGTTAATATTATATAGAACACGCTACCGGACTAACAAGTGTTCTGAAAGAGAATTAAATCTTTTAAACTTAACCAACATAGTTTTTGGCCTACAAGCTTGAACGGAGCAGCTGTTTATGAGCGAGGTCACACTGTTGTTACAAAGTTGCAGATGAAGAGTACTACCTTACCGCCATTATGGTTCATTGTTACGCACACAATTAAATTTAATTTTGAAAAAGGTTTGCTCCATTCAAAATAAAAGGGATAAAAATATTTTTTTTGCTAATTTTCTGAGGGATTGGTGCGTTTTTTCTCACGGAATCCACCTAAACGTAACTACGGTATGCTTCAAGAAGTTTGTTAATTTCACATTCAAATAGCACTTTAGTCAAACAGGATGGAATTTTTCATTCTCATTAAAATAAGTAAATGCATAAAAAGAAAACAGAAACAACGTGTGGAATGTTTTAAAAGGATTCAGAATGAAGACTGTTGGGACGATAAAAAGCATTCGTGAATCAGTAGGCTTTGAAAGATTATTGTAAGAAAGACTACGAGTTTAATTTCTTTCTTTTTTTTTTTATGAATATCACTGTTGAAATCATACAGATATTTATACAACGTTTTTTCTACAGTCCAATAAATTCAAAATAATTATTACAGTTGAGATGCTTTGAAACATTTTATGAATACTTCGATTACTACAATACGGCGAGAATATAGCCAAATTTCTTTATTTCTCAGGGGATAGATCATTGAAGTGTCTTAGATAAGTTCCATTAAAAGACTTAAAAAATTGCACGTGTTACTTGAAATTACCTTAAAAACGGCATAGTGTCAGCACAAAGGCTTGTAACAAATAATTACAGAAATAAATTGAAAAGATTTAAGAATTTGGTGAGTTGTTTCGCTCATATTATTGTTGTCGGCCCGAAGCCAATTTAAATTCTTCGATAAGCAGTGTTTTCCCCTCTGATCACACTTCAACACTATTGCAAATAATTATAATCATGCTACCATAAAGATTGAGACATAATCCCGATGTTTAGCTGTTATGTATGTATTAATCGAAACCGTTTAGTTCTCATCACAAATGCTAATGGCTTGTATAAATGTTTGACGATTATATGCTTATGGAGATGTTTTTTCAGTTGCGAGTCAAAATTAAGGTAAGAATCGTTTAGTGACGCGCACGTGTCGACTAGACGAACGAAATTCTCGAACGTAAGTTTTCAGTATCTTTCAAGCGCTCATTAAGAACCCTTTCTTAGCAAACAGAAGATCTCAAGATTTTAGATATTAAACGCACTTGCTTAGTGCTACAATACAAAAAAGGACTTTGCTATGCGATTTTCCTCAGATTCAACACAAAAGTATTTGAAAAATTGCTTCAAATAAAGAACAGAGAGGGGCAAACTATTTTATTTACAAATTAAACTCAATTGTTAGAAGATACAGTATTCTGGAATGCAATACTTACAAGTAATATTTTTTTTATTTAATTCAAGAATAAGGTCGTAGACCTAATATTATTATTATAATTATATATATATATTATATATATAGTAGTATATATATATATATCATATATTATATAAGTATATTATTATATGTATATTATATAAATGATGTACATATATAGTATATATATATTATATAATATATTAATATGTATATATTTATATTTTACTACTATACTATATATTATGATGCTTATATTAATATTTAAATTTAATTTATTTTTTATATTTTAAGGAAAGAGAACTTAAAATTTACACTTTATAAAAATCTTTTTCCACTTTTAACCTTGATAAATAATTTATTATATATATATATATATATATATAATGTATTATTATATATATATATAGATATATATATAATTATATAATATTATATATATATATATATCATATTTATATTTAGACTAAATATATATATATATATACTATATATACTATTATATATATATATATTATTTATTAGTTATATATTGCACTATATATTTATATTATATTTTATATTATATATACAATATACTAATAGTATATATATTTATATTATTTATATATATTATATATATATAATATATTAATATATATATTATATATATAATTAGTCTATATATATAATATTTATACATGAATAATATTATATATATACACAAAAACATGAGCCTGCGCCCGCACCATTTATAATTCATTGCACCAAGCCGCCACTAGATATATATATATATATATAGTAATTTATAATTATATAGTTATATAATATATATATATATAACTATATAATTATATATATATATATATATATACCTATATCAAACAAAAAGTATCTATTGCAATTCATATATATATATATATTAATATAATATATAAACAGGATGTTTTCAAGCTTTATGTTCTGCGTGTTTTACTGCCGGGAGCATTCCTTCCAACATTGCGCTTGTTTCAGTGCTTCCAGCATTTGCTTCAAGAGAGCGACCATTTCACTCAGCAGCTCAGTTAGCGGAGTCTTTTGCTTGCACTTTGACAATGTCATCAGTGGCTCTCTTGGTGCTGAACTAAATCTGCCCATTATGCCAAGGAATTGAGAAGAAATATTTTATTTTAAGCGGTGATATATATATTTATCCTATTTATATATATGTATATATATATATATATATAGTATTAATTTTTTAAAGTTTAATTATTATTTTAATGTTAATTATTTTATTTTTTTTTTAAATAAATTATATTATATTTAAATTTAAATATATATATAATAATAAAATACATGTATATAAAAATTATATCATTATATACTATTTATAGTTTTATTTATTATTATATCATTATATCTAATATATATATATAATATATTATATATAAAGTTAATATTATAGTAATATTTGTAATATATATATATAATATTTATTACTGATGTGTATATTGATATATATATACTTATATATATATATATATATAATATAAATATATATATAATATATATTATGATATAGTATATATAGTATATAATATATATAATATATATAGTATATATAATATATTATATATAATAATATATACCGATATATAATATAATATACGTACTATATATTATAATATAATTATATATATATATTATATTATATATATTGATATATATATATATATTATTATTATATATATATATATATATATTATATATATTACTATATATATATGATTATAGTATAAAATACCTATTTGGCATCTCCTCATGAGATAATTAGTGACTATGTAATTATTATTATAGTTATTGGTACTATCATTCCTGAGGTTTATTGTATTATTATATCGTAGTTTTATTCAACCAAATGGTATTTAACTCTAAGTTACTCTCCTGTATAAGTAGATTTTAGTTGTTATAGGTAATAATACTTTTGCCAAGGTAATATTTGTCTAACTGTTGTAATAATAATATATTTTTTTTAATATTATTGTCTAAAAAAAATTTTTTTTAGCTTTTATTGTTAAAGTTGATTATTGTAATTTTTGGCAAATAAATAACTGTGAGCGGGGAGGAAATTCAATATGGGTAATTGAATAATAATATAAAAATACTTTTGCATTTACAGT